>CAEGAD010086185.1:0-60224 GCA_903067055.1 Poeciliopsis paucimaculata | reverse complement strand
TAGATGAGAAAGTTCCTTCTTGTAGGAGCTCAGAAGTTTGTTGGCGTCGTTGAAGGCAGCTTCAGTTTCCGTCTCCAGGTTTTCAAGCTTGGCTTTTTTTTCCATCAGCTGCCTCTCAGTTACATCCAGTCTCTTCTCGATGTCACTGAAGTTTCCCCCAAATCTTTCTTGGTGCTTCTCCAGTTTATCAACTTCATTCTTCAGGATGCTGATATCGACCTTGTGGTTGCTTGTGGATCTGGTCAACTCTGCAAGAATATATGTAAATTCTCTTAGACCCTATAACATCTGGACAGGCTGGACTGGAGGATGTGGTGTCAGGCAAAACCTTTGTGAGTCAGTTTAATATGTTTGCACCTTAAGTTATTTACAACAAAACAAAGAAATGTTGTTGGAATATCAACATTACCTTCACTTTTCAACTGAATCACCTGCAGTCGGTTTTCAAGGTCCTTCTTGGTGATGTTCAGTCGGGACTCTAGATTGACTCTGAGGTCCTGAGTTGTTGAGTTCAGGAGGGAAATCTGGTTCCTGTACGAGTTGAGCAGAGTTTTACTGCTGTTGAACGAAGCTTCAGTTTCTGTGTCCAAAGTTGTAATTTTGGCTTTGAAGTCCAAAAATGGTGCAAAGGTCAAGAAACAATAATTAAGTTACATTCAGCACCTTTATTGACGTAACAGACAGTATAGGATATGTGCTGCGATAGTTAAAAAGGAACCTTTCCACAAATCTGGTTCATGTTTTACATAAAACAGACAACATACATTTAAACAGTCTTCTCTTTTTGCTAAATTGATCTTTTTTTTTTTTTTTCAGAATTACCTTCAGTAGTTTCCTCAATCATTTGTAGTTTGTTTTCAAGGTCAGTCTTGGTGGCAACCAGTCGGTCTTCAAGTTTGACTTCAAGACCCCGAGTCGTTGTATTAAGGAGGGAAAGTTCATTTTTGCACATGTCCAGTAAGGTTCTGGTGCTGTTGATTGAAAGTCTAGTTTCCGTTTCCAGATTTTCAACCTTGGCTGTTTATGTCCAAAAACAAGTCAACAAGTTTAAACCCCATTCGTTTCACACACCAAATCGTCTATTTTAATAAATACAACTCATATCTACACCAACCTGCGGTTTGACCAATCAGCTGGTTCATCGTGGCGTTTTGTGTTTTCAGGTCATGAATGGCTTTGTTGAATCTGCTTGTGATTTTGTGGTCCAGTTCAATGTTCTGGTTGTGCAGTTTGGTGCTAAAAGCTTGAAATACACGTCAAGTAAGTTAGAATATTTGTAAAAAATAAAAAAAAAGATATTCTGATTAATGTGGAAGAATAATAAGTGTGAAACTACCTTCAGTGTTTTTCAGAACCGCCTCCAGTTTTTCTTCCATGTCCATCTTGGTGACGTTCAGTCGGTCCTCTACTTTGACCTCGAGGTCCTGGGCCGTTGACTTTAGATGAGAAAGTTCCTTCTTGTAGGAGCTCAGAAGTTTGTTGGCGTCGTTGAAGGCAGCTTCAGTTTCCGTCTCCAGGTTTTCAAGCTTGGCTTTTTTTTCCATCAGCTGCCTCTCAGTTACATCCAGTCTCTTCTCGATGTCACTGAAGTTTCCCCCAAATCTTTCTTGGTGCTTCTCCAGTTTATCAACTTCATTCTTCAGGATGCTGATATCGACCTTGTGGTTGCTTGTGGATCTGGTCAACTCTGCAAGAATATATGTAAATTCTCTTAGACCCTATAACATCTGGACAGGCTGGACTGGAGGATGTGGTGTCAGGCAAAACCTTTGTGAGTCAGTTTAATATGTTTGCACCTTAAGTTATTTACAACAAAACAAAGAAATGTTGTTGGAATATCAACATTACCTTCACTTTTCAACTGAATCACCTGCAGTCGGTTTTCAAGGTCCTTCTTGGTGATGTTCAGTCGGGACTCTAGATTGACTCTGAGGTCCTGAGTTGTTGAGTTCAGGAGGGAAATCTGGTTCCTGTACGAGTTGAGCAGAGTTTTACTGCTCTTGAACGAAGCTTCAGTTTCCATCTCTAAAGTTATAATCTTCACTTTGATGTAAAAAAACAAACAAAAAAAGAGTGCAAAAGTCAGTATAAAATATTAAATTACATTAAATCCATTTATTGGCACATTAAACACAATGTGAACAACCGGATGCCAAAAAAGAAATCTTTAACTACTGTGGTTCACGCTTTGTTTAAGACAGACTTATCTTACACTTTGATAATCTTGAATTTTGGTCATTTGTTAGTGTTATTGTAGAATTACCTTCAGTATTTTCCTCAATCATCTGTAGTTTCTTTTCAAGGTCAGTCTTGGTGGCATCCAGTCGGCCTTCAAGGTCGACTTCAAGACCCCGAGTCGTTAGATTCAGGAGGGAAAGTTCATTTTTGTACGTTTCCAATAAGGTCTTGATATCGTTGAATGAATCTCTGGTTTCCATCTCTACATGGACAAGCCTGGCTTTTATGGCCCAAACAGGTCAACAAGTTTAAACCCTATTCATGATTACTTTGACGACATTTACTGGCATTTTAGACTCCATATCATCAGAATCACAACACGTACCTCCAGTTTGACCAATCAGCTGGTTTATCGTGGTGTTTTGTGTTTTCAGCTCATGAATGGCTTTGTTGAATCTGCTTGTGATTTTGTGGTCCAGTTCAATGTTCTGGTTGTGCAGTTTGGTGCTGAAATCTTGGAATACAGGTTAAGTAAGTTAAAGCCTTTGAATTATGAATATTTTTATTAATTCATTGAGTTTGAAATTACCTTCAGTGTTTTTCTCAATCGCATCCAGTTTTCCTTCAAGCTCCACCTTGGTTACGTTCAGCTGACCTTCCAGTTGTACCTCAAGGTTTCGGGCCGTTGAGTTGAGGCGGGACAGATCGACCTCATACGCATTCAGCAGCATTTTCATGTTCTCAAAGGCAGCTTCACTTTTCATCTCCAGACTTTTGAGCTTGGCGTTTTTTTCTATCAGCTTCTTCTCGGTTACGTCCAGCCTCTGCTCGATTTCACTGAAGTTTCCCCCGACTCCTTCTTGCTGTTTCTCCAGTTTGTCGACAGCCCTCCTTAGACTCTGAATGGCGGAACTTTGATTTTCTGTAGCTCTGGTCAATTCTGCAAGGCTGTTGTTCAGAGTCCGTTCCAATCTCTCAAGCATGACGTTGTTGCTTTCCATCGACATTTTTAGCAGCGAAACTGTTTTTTTCAGGCTCTCGTGTCCTTCGTAGATGTATTTAATATTCTCATAGTTGGAGCAAACTGTTGGAGTCTGTGTCGTTATTTTTGGCACTGGGTCGCATATCCGAATATATGGAAGTTGAGAATTTGCGAGACTGAACAAAACGGCAAGAAAAAACACCCTGACGGCCATTTTCAACGTCCAGACAGCGTCGCCTCTGCTTGACGTGTGGCTCCTGCCAAAGAAATAGACACAACTTTCATCAGGCTCCTCCTTTTAAGTGTAAAAATTCCCCTGAGGGAAAGTCCCACGTTATCTTTCTATCTGTAAAAAACACAAGCAAATGTCACAATTCTCCCCCCTCTCCCCCTACTAATTAGAAGATGTTTCATGTGTCTTTCAATATTCCTCACATTCTTCTGGTGTTTATGGCTTTTTGCAACTTCATAGTTGCCACTCTGGCTCCACCTGCTTCGGTTTGTAAGACAGGGAATTTTTATGATTGAATGAGGATAAATGGGAATAAACTGATGCAACATATGCATACTGATAAATGTGCAGATGACTTGAGGTAAAGAAATACTGGCAACATTAGTAGCAACAGACGTGAATCTGTTCATCCTGACTGGCCTCCGAAGATACAAAGGAAAAATATTTAGTAGCATTGTCTGTGAGTTTTAAAAGACAGTCCTCACCCAGATGCTGTTCTGGGGTCAATAGCCAGGTGAAGTTTACGAGACCTTCCTGCTCCTTGCTTTTTTGCAGTTCTGCTGAGCGTGGAGTGACTTAAGTTTTGGTTAAGGTTAGAAATATACTAGCACTGGTTAGGAAACATGTCTGGGTTGGGGATAAATGCAGTTACTAAAATGAATTGAAGTCAATACAAAGTTCTCAGTGCACGGATGTGTTCGTGCATTTGTCCGTATTTGAGTGTAGGGCTTTTACTGTCCATCTTCATCTTCATGTCCTAAGAATTTTTAAATAAAGATACAGGAAATTTGATCCACAGTGATGGCTTTGTCATGTTCTCTGTTCCAATAGTTTGCCAGTCATGACTGTAACCATCAATGGTCACTGTTGTGATATTTTTGAGTCATGCTTTTTTAAGCTCTTGAGGGCAGACTGGCTGTCTGGTGGACAAACTGCAACTATTGTTTTAAAATGTCATCAGAAGATCTTATTACTGACACACATCCTGATTTTAGGTAATCTTGAAGAATTGGTGTGAAACAAAACCCCTATTGTTGAGGAAGATGGACACATGTAGTGATTCATCTCTTTTGATGCCTGACTGGTTCTCTGTCATGACTGCAACATCCGGACACTCAGTTGAACAACATTGTAGATCTAGCCCTGATATAGCCCACTGTGGTTACCCCTCTCATTCAGCTGATATCATTGCTGATGGACAATGTTAGTTGATGTTAAGTGTGAGGTGAGCTACATGAGTCCACTGTGAGAAAATCTACTGCTGCCAACAAAATGCAACTAAATTTCACATATTTTCTTAAGTGTAGGACCACTTAAGAAGGAAGCCTTTTATGGTGATCAAAACTACTCTAACAGAATAAATAAAGGAAGAAAAATGCAGAAAATGGTTAAAAGAAAATTAATTAGTTTAAATCGTAGATGTATTAAAGTAGATATGAAGATCTAGTATGAATTGCTGTTTTTATCTCATTGCAAAGTTTACTGTGCCTCAAAACCTTTTACTAGTGTCTCAATTGAGCAACGTGGTAGTGGGAGGACAGGCCCCTCTAGTGGTCATAGGTTGGTATTGCAAGAAGGAGAAAATCATTTTCATGTTTTCATATGAGTAGAGCAAGTTCAAAAATAAAGCATTACACCTAGACCCTTTTTACTATTATAATTAATTTTAGTTTTTGTACCTGTTTTATTTTATTTATTTTGGATAATTATAATGTCTTCCAGTTCCAGTTTTAAATGTTCATTAGAATTTAAAAGTTTTTTGGTCTTTAAGAATGTGTTTCTGCATTGCTACATCATTATCCTTATACTGCTTGAAAATGGGATCAAAACAACATTATTTTTTCACACAATAACTCTGGGGAAATTTATCCCGTCGAGTTTATTGTGACAGGCCTAATTGCAACCCACATTACATAAATGATAAAAAGCAACTGATGAAAGCAGACTCTCAATCGTATGAATATCTTTGAATGTCTTAACCTATATAACGCAGTGTTTGGAAACATTTATCATAAGACATATATTAAACATAAAGCACAGATTAAACTTTGATGCCCTGTTAAAAACATATGTATTTAATACATGTATTTACTACAATATACAGGGAGCATAACATCTACAGTCAGTTTGAAAACTTTACAAGTTTACACACTACTATTGCAGTAGTGTGTTTTTTCATTATTGGATGCACATAATTAATAGTCAACTTTATCTTAAGGAATTGACGCTACGGCTAATAAAACTGTCAAATTTGTGTACTTTGAGATTCCTTTATATTTTAAGATGAATACTTGAACTTTGAGTTTCTCCTTACAAAAATTCTGTTTCTGATACCAGAAGCGAAAAGCCCAACACAAATCATTGTAAAAAAAAAAAAAAAAAAAAAAAAATTATTAGCTCCTGAAAGATTATGTCTGAAATCTCTGTTATGCTGACAACATTTTACATACGTAAATGCTGTGGCAAACGCAGCACACATGCTCGTATTTCATTGTTGGGCCCTGGCATTTGTCCCATGTTCTCCCATTTCTGTGTGCCGTTGTCATAGCGATGGACCATATTGGTGTCACTGAAGTCCTCCTGGCTGTAACCACCCAACAAATAAAACTTTCCCTCCAAAACTGCACTCCCTGCCCCGACGTGTGGCACTTGCAGAGACGTAAACGCGGTCCAGCAGTTTGTGGCCGGACTGTACATTTCACAGGCAAGCTGGTCAATAACAGTCATGTTATCATTTGTGCTGATTCCTCCTGCCACACACAGGTGGTCTCCCAAAGCCTCCATGCTGTGATGAGCTCGAGGCTTGCTCATGCTTGTCAGGAAGGTGCTTCCTGTCTCCGGGTGATACAGGAACATAGATGCAACACACAGCTGGTCACTGTTTTGTCCTCCTGAGATAAAGACCTGCCCTTTGAAAACCTTTGCTACGTGCCCACCCAACGGTAGATCCAAGGGGCAGGCAAATCTGAAAGAGAAGAGACTGATGTGAGCAAGGGATGGTCACATTTTAGCAACAAATCCATATGTGTTAATGTGGTCAAAGATATAAAGTAGGTAAAAGAATGCACATGGCAGTAAACTCTTAATTATTTTTCTTCCTAGAATACCTCCAGGAGTTTATAGTGGGGCAGTAACATTCAACAGTATCTATATGATCAGGTTCACAGTATCCACCAACAGCATATAATCGTCCATCCAGTACAACCACAGAAAAAGAGGACCTCTTCTCTTGCATCTCACAAAGGCACTCCCAGCTGTTTTGAAGCAGGTCGTACCTGCATGTGGAGATACAGAGGTAAATATAGATGTTAAAACTGTAATACTAATTTATTCCTGTCTTTGTCATATTGCCTTCCCTCACCTATAAACGGAGTTAAAGATGTCACCCTTGCCGTAATATTTTTTGCCTCCAAGAATGTACAGTTGCCCATTGAGTAAAGCAACTTCATGACTGAACCTTGGTGAAGCTGGCATTTCTCCCAGTCGTCTCCACTCAATGGCCTTGTTTGTCCCTATTAGGCTTCTCACAGCATTTCCAAACCAAACATCTCTGCTGACGCTGCGGCTGCACAGGTCTTCCGAGATCTGGTCGCCCCCAATCAAGACAAGAGTCTCTTTGGGCAGATAGATACGGCATTGGCTCTTTCCCTGAGTCCGGTTGCAGCAAAAGTCTTCAAACACGTTTTTATATACCTCTGTCAAGATGTGATCACACCAAATGTTCTGTGATTGGACCTCTTTGAATTCCTTAAATGTCATCAGGGAAAACTGTACCGTTTTCATGAACTCATCAGCGAGTCTAATCCTTCGACTGGGCTTTGCTTGAATCCATGATACCACAGCATTAAACACAACGAGCTCAGATGAAACACAGAGTGAGTTGCTATTCAGGTACTTCAGGAGCTGTTTGGCTGGCAGGTCCTTGAACTTGGAGGTGCAGGCCACCTCTTGGAACTGCCGAAGGACAAAATCATCTGCGGCTTCAAGAAGATGTGCCATTTCATAGGCTTCAGCAAAAGATACCACGTCAAGGCAAGTGTGGGCATTTATTTCTTGCTGAAGGAAGCTAAAGACCAAGGACAGGGCAGGTTGGTACTGCAGCTGAAGAGAAAGGCAAGCGATCTCAAAGACACCTGTCCAGGCGAGGGGAAGAGCCCCGTTGTAGGAGCTGCCAATCAGAACTTCTAGATCTGAGGCCAAGAGGAATGGAAGACTCACACAAGACTGAAGGGACTCTTTCATACCCAACGTAAACATCCCACGGAAGTAGTCGCTACTGACGGCCAGGATAACTCTGTGAACTGGAGAGAAGAAGGTGATGAGTATTAAATACAAAAGTTAACTCTGTTGGTGCTGTTCAGGCTTAAGCTGGTTTCTAAAGACAGTCTCAGTTGTTTAATGAATGTAAACTTGTGAAAACAACTGTATATGCCAATAACGCTGACGTTTCTTCATCTTAGAAAACATAGTTGTTAATTTATCCATTGTGCAACTGTAGACCTTAGTGCAATTTAGCTTATGCTGGTTGAGTACTTACCAAGAACTGATCCACCAATTGCTTCCAACCGGACATCACAACCAACTCTGTCCATCCACAACTGTTTTATGGCCTCCAGATTGATGCTCATTTGTTCTGCAGCAGAGAGTTTTACCTTTTTATTGTCTTTGCAAAGTAATGTGGGTTTCTCTTCGTACAGGTGACACAGGGCCAAAACTCGAGGGGAGCCCATTGCTCGAGCAGCAACTTGTATCTGGTCGACGTTTTGCTCATTCAAACATAATATGAGTCCAGTGTACGCAAACTCCACAACCGCCTCTAATCCGACACAATCCACTTCTGGACCAAGAGACACTGACCACCCATGGCCTCCAGAACTGGCATGAGCAAGTTTACCTTCAGTCACGCTGCTGTTTTCTGCTTTTCTTTCATTCAGTTTTATCCAGATGAGTGAGCTGACAGCAGCCAGGACTGTGGAGTGGACACATATGCTCCTGCCATCCTCTGTGTTCAGCATAAGGTCAGTGAGAGTAAAAGAATCCCTGAACTCTTTCAAGGCAAGAAAAACGGTGGTAGGATAATCATCTTTATAGTACATCTTTACGAAACCTTCCTCTTCATTCCCATTATCATCAAGTGGATCTTCAGATTCCACACCATTTGCATCTTCTTGGACATTTCCAACATCATGTTCAGTCTCTTCTTGAGCTTTCCAAGATTTTGTCATTTTGCTACATGTCAATGTCTTGCTTCCGTCTTTGCTGCTCTGCAGAGTTTTACAGTCTCCGTTAATATTCCTGTGAGAGCTCTGTGATTTGTTAGAATAGTTTAGTTCATCCTGATTCTGTTTCTCAGTATTCTGATAATCTTCACTGCAAACTGATTGCGCTGAATCTAAACATCTGCCGTCATGTTCACATTTCACACGTCTCTGTTTGCCGTTTTCTTCATTTTGCTGAAAATGCTGAAGCTGAGTTTCGTTTATTTGTTTTCTGAGGTCACAGGTGTCATTTTGTTCTGGCTTCAGATGCCTGGTCTCCTCACTTTCATCACCATGCTCTCCTTCCATCGTCCTCTCCTTCTCATCTGACTCGTTTTCTCTCTCTTCTCTCAAGTCATCAGTTATTTGAATCTCATCGTCTTTCTTTACCTGTTCCTCTTCATCTTCATCTGCCTCCTCACACTCCATAACCTCCCACTCCGTTTTGTCTTTTTTGTCTGTTTCGTCTTCTGTATTTGCCTCAGCAATCTTCTCATCTTCCTTTGTTTTCGAATGATCACTTTTCTCTTCTGTCTCTTTTTCAGGTTCTCCTACTTCCCTGCTCTCTTCTTCCTCATTCACCATTTTAAAGCTGCTGGCATCCTTACCTTCCTCCTCCAACTCATCCTCTTTTTCCTCAACTCCTACTTCAGCCATATCTTGGTGGCATATCCTCCCGCTCCACCGTTTTCTCCTGCTCTCCTCCACCTCTCTCTTCCATTCCATCGACTCTTTCTGGAGGCACGGATCAGCTTTGTTCCCTTTCCCTTTACTCTCTCCTAATAACTTTAATTAGCTGATGCTTTTTAGGCCTCTGGACGCTCAAGGACAGCGGATCCCTTACTGTTTGAAGTTTTTGAGGAAAAGCTCTGATAGAGGGTGTAGGTCGTGGATGTCCAAGTTATAGCCCACAGGATGCTGCTGAGATTGCTGTGTCTTCCTTTGCTTCTCATCCCCTAAGCAGCAGTGTTATGTGTTTGCTCCGGTCCCAACGCTCTCTCTCCAGCTGCACGGAAACATTCAAGGAGCACACATTCCCACAGCTCCTCTTATAACCAAGGTGCCACATATATACAGTGTAACATAAGTAGGTAAAATTCTCAGCTGGTTGTCTGCTGTCACGTTCAGATGAAACAGTTTTGGAAGCAGTTGATGCACCAGTTCTTTTGGACATATGTTTTATAGCTACTCTTCATGTATTTTATCATTGCGTTCCCCAATGGACGTTACATTCCAACCTGTAAATGTCCTTATCAAGTGCCAGACTTCAGGTCAGACTATGTAGCTCAATTTGAAGCAAGACACAATGGGCTGATTTGTCCACTCTAGTCTTGGCAAGCATCTTCACTCTTGCGCCACGAAAATACCCAGAGGGTCAACAGAGGCGTCACGTTTCTCCTTCATGTCCGAGCACTGTGGAATTTGGGTCACAGATCTCGAGGCACAACTGAAAGAAGGGAAAACACACGCAGCACCTGTTGGCTTGTTCATGTTGACTTTGACAGTGAGTTGAAACAGGTGGGCGATACTGTAAACTAGACTTGTTTGATGGCATCAGAACTTGAAAGTACCGTTCCCCGACTTTGAAGTGAAACACAAAACGGATTTCTCATGGTCGTTATTTCTCAAGCAAAAACAAAACCAAACACTAGGGGTCGTCCCTGTATACTAAACAAAAAAATAAAAATCAGGTAATTAATGGCACAATTTGCGCTGACTCACAAAAGCTGGACAGTAACAGATTGGAAGAAACACTGCCTGCTCCCACAAATCATCAGACCCCTTGATTAGTATTGTTCCCTATCATGCCCAGCACTTCTAATCACACCATATCCCCCACACCATATCGTGTAACTCAAGCTGGTTTCTTAGACATGACAGCAGCTCTCTGTCCTGGATTTTCAAGATCTGCATCATGGACGTGCAGCTGACAAAATCTGCAGCAATTGCTTGATGTATATCATGTCGATGAAACAAGTTTCAGAGCAATCCTTCACGCGCCTTGTTAAATCTATGCCATGAATAATTAAGGAAGATCTAAAGAAAAAAATCAACTACTATTGTTGTAGATAGCATTGATATTACATTGTTTGCTAGCCAAAGAATGTAAAAAAATTTTTTTATTGTATGCTTTAAAATGAGTTTGTTGAAAAAATAATCTAATTTTGTGCCATTGTTTACTACAAATTTGTCCAACTTCCTTTCCTGGCTGTGGCTTCTTTTAAAGCCTTTGAAAACCTCTGCAACAGGCCTTTGATTGCATCCACACACGGAGCGAGCCTCTAATCAAATCCTGCTGAAATTCTCCGAAGCTGAAGTGCTGTGTGTGGGCGAAATGGAAGTGAAACTGGTGGGCAATATCTCGCATCACAAAACGAACTCCTACCTGAGTCCACTGCGGCTATGTCACTCTCCCAGCCATTCACACGGAAAGCGCAACTCCTGAACAGCAGGCGGGCAAATGAGTCAGGTGGTCATCAGAAATGCACAAACAAAACAAAACATCTATGCAATAAAGTACATTCCACATTTATTATCCTTATGAGTTGGATGTGAGTAGGGCACAAAGATTCTTTTTTAGCTATATTCCTATTGGGCAGTAGGTGAGTAGATGTTGCGGTAATCACTTTATCACTGTCATTTAAACAGAGACTTAAACTGGGTATGATCTACTTATGAAAAGTCTGTTTTCTCTAAGCAGTTTTGATTGTTACCATAACAACGGCATGTAGCAAGAAGAGATCTAACCGCGTTATGGGACCCCTCCTCCACAAGCGTTAGCCGGAGGCCGTCTGATCAAGAGCAGCAGCAAAGATTCTCTCTTTTCTGAAAAGTGCAAGAACATGTTTTAGTCTCACCGAGTGCCTCATTTACAAACTTTAGGATGAAAACACTGGAAAGTATGAAGAAAATGTAACTGGGCAAATACTGATTTCCAGACGACTGTTAGAGAAGAAAATATGCATTTCAGTATCTTGAAACAAAAATACAAAATGCCTACCTTAGAAAAAAAACACTGAAATCAACAGGAAATAAGATCAGTGCACTATTCATTAACCTTAGTGAATAAATATATGGCTGAGCTGCAGTGCGAGTTCAGACACGTTCTTTAAACCACGAGAAGACATAGATAAGAGGATTAGTGGTTACGAAACCTGCTGACCATTCTGAAAGTCAATAGGCAGGACAACATTCACTGACGACAAAAATTTAGAGAACTTTTAAAAAATGCAACTTTATAGAAAAGCTGTAAAGGAAAATTTGCAGGAACTTAATCTGAGTGGATAGAAAATGAGGCAATGTTTCATCAGCAGGTGGCAGTGTAGCTTGTGCCACCAACAGCTGAAGAAAAGCAGGTCAAATTTACATCGGAGAAGGAAAAAGAAAAGGAAAAAGCTAGCTAGCACAACTCTTTCAATAAAAGCAAAGCTAGCTTAAGGAAGACTCTGTCAAAGTCTTGCTAAAATTTGATTTGAATTACTTTTTTCCTTCCTCACCACTTCTTGAGGAAATTCTTACAAATGGCTGCTAAAATAAATCTCAATAGTCCCGTTTGAAGAAATAGGGCAAAGTTTTAACAAATCCAAAATTGTGTTTTAAAGAATCTGTGATCAGAGTAAAATATGTCAGACTAGTTCATATATTTTTGCTCTAATGTCTGGTCTATTGTAAAGTCCTCCTAACACCAAAACATCATTTCAGTTTTGCCATTTCAAGAATAACTTCCCTCCAAGCTTAAAACACACATCTTTATATTAAACTTATAGCAAGTTTAATATGACAACACTTAAATTGTTTACGTTTTGTGAAGAAGGAAGTTGCGCTCAATGTCTTCTTCAGAGGTCTTTGTGTCGTTTCCTTCAATAGTTCTTAGTGCAGCGCCACCACAGGTGAGGGGAGGAACGATTCTTTTTTAAAGGGTTTGTTTTGTTGGACTTGGTGCAACATACACCAGCTGACAATGTAACAAATGTCTACATTTTCGTCCCCAATTAATCCTAGTGTCATATAAGTTTGAAATATCTCTCAAACGTTACAAAAACTCCCAGATCCCTCTGCGCTCCAAAACTCAAACCAGACGACTTTAAATTATTATTTTTTTTGTTAAAATACAATCTAGTTTTATTGACATTTTATTGCCCCATGAAACACAAAAACGAATATATGTATACAATGGAAGAAATGCACAAAATACAGCAGGGTTGAAGACCAAACTAAATTCACAGTAATTAATAGAATACAGTACATGATGATGAATAATAACAACCACTTCTCTGTTCTGGAGAGTTGGACAAAATGTTTAAATATTACTCATAAGTAAAAAGAAAGAACGTCTTAAAACAAATACAGCATACAGTACAGAGAAGCCAAAATGGCTTTTTACCAGTTTGCATTTCAGCTCGTAACAACTAGCATGATTGATTGTCAAGCTCCGTTTTTCTAAACAGCAATCATTAAGATTCGTATTTATCATGTTGGCATTATGTGAATGTTGTGGATGTGTATGAACTTATTATACATAGTTACAGTATTTTTTTTTTTCTAAAGCTTATTTTGTTTTGAGGTCAGCTCATTTTTTCCTATGGTTTGGTGTTTTAAATTAATCTTCAAAAAAAGAAAAAAAGATCCACGTAATCTTTTCATGAAACCAGAAACCAACAGATGTTCGGTAGATTATACACAGCGAACATGTGTCTGATCTCAGTTGCTATTGCTTTTTAAATTGGGTTGCACGCTATTTAGAGCCACAGGTCCCTGCGCTAACAGAAGATACTCCTAAGAGGGGACCGGGGGGAAGAGATCATAGGGGGGTTAGTGTCAGGGCCAAGGACACGACGAGGCCGAAGATCATTAACAGCACTCACAGCGCCGCAGGAGGAACAGAGGAATTGCATAGTGTAGCGGGCATCGTGTTTCACATGGTTTCCTATCAAGTGTGTTGTTACCCTGTTTGAAGGTTCCTGAACCCCTTTGTCCCCCCACACACACACACACACATACACACACACACACAACCCTCCATGTTGCTCTTGAAGCTCATTACGACGGGGGCCAAGAAATGAGAGGTCTATTTTTACAAACAAGGGGGTGAGAAACTGAAACTTAGCGACCGTAAGCTCCTTGAAAAGATTTGGCCAAGAACGTGTTTAGCATCCTTCGATACAACGCAATCTAAACAGAAATATTCATTAATGTCACTTCTAATTCTTCTTTTTTTAAAAATAAGTAATAAAAAATAAGTATGCTATCAAGTGCATCATAAGACTCGATGATGTTTGTGCGATGTTTGGGGAAAAAAAACCCCAAAAAAACATTATGCTGTGTCATGTGGCGGTCCAGGGCAGCAGGAATGAGATTATAACGATGACGAGGGAGAGCGAGACAGGCAGCAGGAGCAGCAGCTTGATGGGGAGGGGCAGGGACGAGGGCCACAGGGAGGTCAGCTTGGAGCCTCGGGACCCGTCCGAAGGACTCTTCTGCTTCTCCACGTTGGGCCCGGTGATGATGAGCGGCCTCACCTGCGAAACGCTCTCCTGAGGGATGGAAACAAGGCAAAGGACAGGGATTGTTACATTGCGTCTGTACATTGGATGCACCTGCAGTTCCTCTTTCAGTTAAAACCAGAGAAAAGTCTCCAGAATTTTTTCATGTTTTTTTTTCTTATGTTTTTAGAGACCAAGAAATGAAAGAATCAAAACAGTTTATAATATGATCGATAAAAGCAGTAAAAGTAATGATCATTACAAAGATTTTGCTGTAGAACACAAAAACAACTCAGACTATAGGTTTCTTAACTGTAGGTTAACTTAAATGCAAGATATATATATTTTTTTGTAGTTTTGGCTCTAGTGGTCTTTTTTTATACTGCAGTTAACAATGGATTATTAAATTCGTTGACAATTATTTCAATAATCTATTAGTCACGACTGACACAATTAATAATTTTAGCCCTACTTGCTACCATGCTATTGGCTTTACTTTAAACATTGGGATTTAAATGGAAATATAACTATTACAAACATTTCAAATTTTATGAGTATAAGATGCTGCAAAGTTAAGCTGAGTAAACTGAAGCCGTGTCACAGTTTTTCTCTCAGGCACAAATTTTATGTAAATATAGCAAAGATGTTGACCTTAATTTAACGCTGGAAAATTTTGTCATCTGATGTGTTTAAATAGCATGTGGATTTTATTAGAAACAAACAGCAGCCTTGTTACTATTTTAACTATTGTTATAAAGCACATGTTTAGATTGTATGGCTTTGGTTTGAAGTGCTTCTGCCCTTTTTCCAAAACAAGTGCCTGGCATTTATTCGGTCACATTATGACTTTTTGGCTGTGGAATAACAGCTTATTAGGTGAAACAAAAAACGTCTGTCAAATCCCGTCTGTGTTGACCGGAAGGTATTAACAGGCTTAAAAGAGAGAGTCTAAATGGACTCTTATACTGTCCACATGTCCGACTCATTTTGCCCTGTGACCCAAAACAAAACAACAGCACATAAAATATGTAGATGAGCGTTTTGGGTGAGAGCAAAGACAAAACATAAGACAGATGCAAGGCAGGTTAGAAATGATCGGAGATTACATAATCAATGTCATTGGATCATAAATACCAACATAAATACTTTAAAACAATATTTAATATGACAAATAAACAAGCTCAGTTCAGAATGCTCAGCTGGTAAACTATAAAAAAGGTCATCTTCATCTTGATGTGACTAACGCTGGCCTACAACCCGTCGTTGTTGAGGATGAACTGGCACAAAGTTTGACTGTTCACTTGGAAAACTCTGTAAACATGGAGTTTTGCTAAACTTCACCTGGTCTTTAACTAGAACTGTTTGCTTTGATCAGATCAAACTAATATTCAACTTCGCTGTAACAAACACTCCAGGCTCATCTGCCAACAATCAAAAGACGAACGTTACAAAAGCACACTGTTAAATCAGACAGGAGCTCTGATGTGCTGTGAGCTAATTATTCATCAGCTCTCAAATTACAGGACATTAAAACAAACACTGGAAAATTCTGCCTGTAGACTGAAAACAAGTCATGATTCGGTCTCTTAGTAGGACAATTACCAAAAACATGAGGCCAAACCAATACACAAATGGTTCACCGAACACAAAATCAACTTTTTTCCATGACTATTTTATCAAGAGAGGAGAAGAGCAGACGGAAATCACAAGTGGGGTACCGCAAGGTTCAATCCTGGGACCCCTCCTATTTAATACCTACATCCTCCCACTGGCTCAGGTCGTAATAGGAAATAGGATTACGCAGATGATACACAGCTCTACAGCACAACAACACCAGGTGACTCTGAAGCCGTTTGAGCACTAAACAGATTCTTCATCAAGGTGTGGATGTGCTGTAACTTTATCCAGCTGATTAGGAACAAAAAAAGTGAAGTTATTACTGTTGGACCTAAAGAGGAACGATCAATGCACAGCTTCAGTTATTACCACTAGAAACAAGCGATCCGGCCCGAAATCTGTGTGTGTTGATGGACTCTCACTTGAGCCTTCCGAGCCACATAAAGACATTCACAAAGTCGGCCTTCTATCACCTGAAGAATATTTCCAAGCTTAAAGGACTCGTGTTGCAGCAAAATCTAGAGAAACTCATCGATGCTTTTCTCTGGATCAAAGTGTAAAAAACTTTGCACTTGAGGAGAGGAGAGAAGACTCAGGATTCTAGATCATCCTGCATTAAAGAATGGTTAACTATCCCCCAATCTATGGGGTATTTCATTTTAAATGACACCAATAGGCTTGATGATTGTCCCTCTACCTCCAGGATGGTCCTGCTGTGTGCTCTGTCGGGACTCAGCCGCAGGTTCCAGCGGTGGCTTTTGTGGCTCCGCCCTCCGTCGTCCTCGCTCTCCGTGGTGTCCTGCCGCGCCACGCGAGGACGTTTGCGCCTGCGCGAGCTGATTCGCTGGAGAGAGCTGTGCTCCTGGATTCTGAACCAATCAGATTTGAGGTCAAAACATTATAAGGGGAAGAAAAAAAAGTACAAGCCAAGCAAAACGTGGCAACAAGATCCCCCGTAAAAACCAACCTGCAGTCTGTGTCCTCTATGTCAGCATCTGCATCGCTTTCTCCCTGAGGGTCGGATAACGCACACTCCTCCTGCGGCGCAGAGGAACATTAAAATACATTGTGTTCAAAATATGAGTCGTCGTTCAATTAAGAAAAAGAAAAAAGACGGTGAATCATTGGTTGTCACAAGCAACCTCCGGTGACGGCATGTGTCCGACCGCATGTGCTCATGTGTGACTTTTCATTATGTCACGGTTGTTAATATGCATGAGCCAGCTGATGTCTCGCATGGCCAATGAGCTCACCACTTATATAAATGTCATCCTATTTATGTCCCGGCGGTATTGATCCCTTCTGGAACACTTGAATGAACCCCTCAAAACGTTGAATGACTTCTGCATTGAATTGTTGTGCGAAAGGGACGGTTCTTTAAACCATGACTGTCCCGTCTGGGGCCAGTTAAACCAAACATGATCAGCTAGTCAGAGGTGGTCTGAACTAACTTTGGAAGGCTTAACTATGGTCCACGTAAGAATTGCTATTGTATAATTTATTTTGCCAAACTTTCTAGATTTATGTTTGGTGAAAAAAAAAAAAAAAAAGTTATCGACAAGATGTGAGAAATTTCAAGGGCTCTGAATACTTTTCCAAGACAATGTAGAGCTGACATGTTGGAACCTTCAGTGTAATATAGAGCGCTCAGTGTATAGGCTGCTTTAGCTAACTGATGACACACACACACATGCACCCACACGCACACAAACACGTATATGCTGTATATTACCTCAGTGCCATATCCCTCAGAGTACCTGGTTAACATGGCTCTGTTTTTTCCACAGTGTTCACACAGCAGAGAGCCCTGACAACAGAAAAGCAAGAAGACAGCCGATAGTGACTGATCCTGAAAACACTTTGAGGGGAAAACACACACACACACACCCCGACACACACAACGTGACAGCTGTCAGCTCTGAGCTGCCCCTGTAAAACATACAGTAGAGAAACAGGAGCAGCAACAGAGACACGAAGGAGGTCGGCGGGAGGCGAAAGGCACGTATTTACACGTAGAGAAGCGCTCTGAGCGGCGCGGCGTTTTTTTCCGCCACGCGCCGCAGACACTTAAGTGGGAAGCTTGAGCACTCACCAGCGTAGGCGCGTGTGCTTCTGAATAAAGTGTACAGGGACCGGCCTCGCACAGGCACACTATATCTACCTCTTCACAACTCGCCCCCATCTGAGACAGAGACAAAGACAGAGAGGATGAACCGGTGACTCTTTGATGCCTTTTACTGCCTGCCAGCAGCAGATTAGCAAAGCTGCATGAAGGAAGTTTTAAGATGTTGACTCCCAAACTTTTTTCTTTTTTTTTTTTTTTTTTTTAAATTATGCATCTCCTAATGGCTCTGTGATGTAACCTTTTCCACCTACTTGTATTTTCAAGAGCTGAAAACCGGCCGCTGATTAGACTGCCTCTGCCAGACGCTGGAAATCATGAATGCTTAAAAACCGGGGTAATTAAGCCGAGGAAGTAATTAACATCACATCCACTTATCATAAAAGACACTTTTTTTTTTTTTGAGAGAGGATTGAATATTGACCTCACAAATTATTACAATTTTAATCAGTACATTAGTTTGTAATTGCAGTGTTCAATAACGCAGATATTTCAACAATATCAAGGAATTTGTTTTGGTACTAAACCCTGCATAAACATGTGATTTAGAGAGTTTTGCTTAAAATTGTCAATTAACCGTTATTTTTGCTCGTCAACATTGAGCAGAGAACAGGAAGGGTGGTATGTTTATATGGGTTGTATTCAGGGGTCGACTGCCCCGATTTCCTTATTTTTGGGTGAGCAGATATCAGATGATACTGCAATTTTATCCACTAAAATTGTCTACTTCAGCAGAGGAATGAAAATCAGCTACTATACCGATGAATGGCACGCTGCAGCTGTGTTTTGTTTTAGAAGAAAGGCTAACTTACATCAAAAAGTCATGCTTTTTGTAGCATGTTAGCAGAAGCTAACATACTAGCATTCTTACTAGCCCAAACGTTAAAAGTTAACTCCTACATCAGTAGAGTTTAGGACTCAAAGCCATAAAACCTATCGATATTAAAATGGGTTTCTTTCTTTCTTTCTTGTTTATCTGCAATGGGACAAGTTTTAAGAGCTACATCTATAAAAGAAATGCGAATGGGTTACCATGGAAGCAAAATGGTGATGAAGATGGATTTTTTGTTGCTGACTGAAAAAGGTATGTCAACTGGAAATATGTAATTGCCCCAAAATGATGAAACAGCTGAAAATGTGAGGGTTCAGTTCATGTTAGAGATAGTACAGAACCCTGAAGTAGGGAGTCAAGAGTCAGACCAAAGCGTCACCCACAGTTGTTGTTTGTGAGCATAAAGTTTACTGAGTACAAATTGACTCTAACAACAATTTTTACTTTTTATATACTTTCTCTTAGTACAAACTTAACTGCTGTTGATATCCACATTTGTTTGAAGTCTAAAACCTCTCTCGAAATTATTCTTCTGGATGTTTAGTTGCAATAATTAGCTTTTTTTCTCAGTTTGACTGTGGATGCTGTTTGATTAGGTGCTTAAATTTTATTTTCGTGACATTGATGGTGTCCTCTGAATTCACTTTTTGTTAGCTCTTCTTCTCCTAAATAAAAGTGGGGTCTATTTAGGAGACGGCGGTTGGGAGGAAGTTGCCGAAGCACACCTGTCAATATTAGAAAGCTAGCACTGGTCAGAACTGGAGCTGTTTTGAAATTACAATTTTCTCACAAACGATCAAACACAAAGCTTCACTTTATGAACTCATATTTGAGCTGGGAGCTTTGCCAACACAATTGTTGCGTTACATAAATATTTTACTATAAATTAATGCCCGAGTTTGGCATCCCAAATGGAACGCCATCACTTAAACAGGCTTAAACATGACATGATATGTTTAAATTACCTGTAAACATAAATAGTTTTTTTTTTTTAATGTAGCTAAATAAAATGCCTGCAATTTGTTACCTGAATTTTATGAATTACATTTTAAGTTGGTTTAGGCAGTATGAAAGCTTGTTAGGTGTCTCAGCTGGCTGCATGGCTTATTTATGTAATGCAACGTCAAAATCCAGGTAATCCAAAAACAGGTTTTGTGCAAAAAAAAAAAAATAATAATAATAATTAAAAAAAGGATTTAGAGCTTTACCTCACAGTCATTATCGGATGTCTCTCCAGAGGTAAACAGGCTGTGGGTGTCAGACTCCCTCCGCAGCATGACCTCTGACTGGGATCAAACACTTACATGGGCCTGGAGGGGGGAGAGGAGGGGAAACTATCATTTTCACTCACTTGACTTTGTTCTGAAAATGATTTATGCTATCACTCTTTTCACTTGAAGTTGTTATTTGTCTTCTGAGTGCTGTACTTTTTTATTTTTTTTCTTTTTCTTTTTTTTAAACAATGATTCACTGATGGATTGCAAAAAGCAGCATTGCAGTGGTGTAGAAGTGATGCCGTCTTTACGCAAACAGCGGGGTTTGTCATCACATCGCATCACATCACAGCACCTCTCTAACATCTGCTCAGCACTGTCCGCACTCCCATTACGTAATAACCAACGAGCATCAGTGTTCGAGGCAGCCTGAGAACTTTTCACATAAAGAAAAAACGAGAACATAACAAGGGCGTTCTATGCATTGAAAATCGACACATTTAAATATATATTTACTGAATAAGTACTCAGTATTTCCGGCGTTTCCCAACTATGAGATATAACAAAATAAGAGCGGAGTGACCCATCTTACCCGACAAAGCATCGCAGGACACAGAATAAACCCATAAAAGGTCGGCGGATCGAGCGCTTTGATTAGAGGACGAGCCGGCGCGCGCGGCAGCGCGTGGCATCGTGGCGCGGAGAAGCCGTGAGCTCGCGCTGGTCGCTCATGTTTGACATTGTGGCGAAAATCCTCTGCGTGATGTCAGCGCGAGAGCGATGACAGGCAGGCAAGGCGGCCACAGTCAGGGGAAGGCGCGCGCTCACACTCACACACAGCACACGCCGAGCGCCGCGGGAGCGCGAGCCGAGAGATCGGTGCGACTTCCGTTTGGACGTGGCTTTCAAAATACGGTGAACTGGGTGGAATTAGAGCGGCCTGAAAACAATGGCACGTGTACGTTGCTTCCTTTTTACAGCTTGTTGCTATATCATAGAGTATAATATGTAATAAATATGTATCACGAGTGCCTCTTCAAACTTATCTTCATCATTTATATCTTTTTATATTCAGTTTAGTTTTAAAGACAGAATTCTGAGATTAATTTGTCTTTATTTCTGTGTAGAGTAATGAAACAATAAAAAATCGTTAAGAAACGTGTTTTATTAATGTTAAATCCATGTTTTGAAATGGTTTTATTGTGAAATTATTCTTTTGACTTCTTGTGAGATATTCTCCTCTATTATTCCAAATAGTGAAGATATGTAAAAATAAAAAAAAAAAGAAAGAAAAAAAAGAGGGACACCATCTTTGTTTATTCTTCAACAGCAGTCTTTTAAAAAATACTCGACATGAAAATTTGCAATAAATGCGACTTGAACAGATGCGGTACACATCCCAGATACTGAGATCATAGCAATTTTTGATCAACTTGTAATTGGTGTCATCTTGTTGGTGTTACCTTATAGATGTTACTTTATCAGGACAGTGAAAAAACACAAAGGAAATTTCATGTATTTTATTCCCACATGTTGTTACATAACATGGTTTGCTAAAACAAAAAAAAAAAAACTTTGTGTTTTGATGCAAAAAACTTGAACTGTTGCATTCCTTCTACCTTTGCTTTGGAAAACATCTTAAAAGTGGTTCTGTGAACCCTTAAATCATCTTTTCCAAAGAAAGGCGCATACCAACCGGACATGGAATTGCAGGTCACTGCTGCCACATCTCATTGTTGCATTGAATACTTGCTGCGAGGCAATCTGGTACACTGGTATGTTATTGTCTTTGAGGAAAATGAGACGTTTACTTGAAGTAAATCGGTGCACGGTTGAAGCGTTGAGTAGTGCGAACACGGGGAGACACGCAAAGTTTTTATGGCGACAATATGGCATCGTAATAAAAGAAAATAAAAAAAAGAGACCGGGCTTGAAAACTACATTTAAACATGTTGGAAGAGCGTCCCACTTCAAGCTGACCTTTCTAATGACGAAAACAAAGTTCAGTTTTTTTGACCCTGACATCTTAAAAACCCTCAAACATGCAGCAATTACATGTGATTTTTGTCTTGATTTTTATCTTGGCGCTCGGAGTCAACCTACAGTCGGTTCAGTAGCCATGTTGGGACCAGCAATAGAGAGGAAGAGGCAGGAGGGGAGAGTTGCAAGCATTTATTTAAACAGCCACTACCGCACAGAGACACACCGAGACACAGAACATCCTCACATCCCGAAAATTGCTTTTTCCCACAGAAAACGTGTCCCTTTCTGTCAGGGCGCCGCATCGTCCCCACAACTCTGCAGCTGCACTTATAGCTGGAGGCTGGCCAAAACAAGCCTGCTGTTTATTTGTGAGTAAAAACTGTCTTTGAGAGGCTGAAGAAGTAAAACTGTAGACATTCCCGAGACAAGCAGTGAATATGTATATTTGGGAGCAGACTTTTAAAATGCAGCGTTGAAAAATAAATGCCTAAACGATGTTAAAGTCCTGCAAATGGAGCTCATTTTGACTGAATTCTCCCATGAGTCCTGCTGCCGCCAGTAGACAGCAGGGCTACAGAGTGAGATAAAGTGTAATTAGGGGAGCCCTAATGGCCGAGGGAGGGATCCTCATTAAGGTTGCATGTGGACCATGCAAAAGACCCTTGGGGACAAACCAAATACTGTTTTAGAGACCGTTCTAGTATCTGGCAGTAGTCCTTAAATCTTTTCACATTTTGCCTCATCAACTCTTAAGTGTTTTATTGATATTTAATGCAACAGACGAACACTGAGAAATTTCTTTGTTTCTACAAATCAGAAAGTTGTGGCATCCTGTTGAATTCAGTCGCCTTCTGCAAATATTTTGCATAGCCACTGTTGCATCGACTGAAATGCAACTATAAGAGGTCACAAGCCGGTGATTCCTCGTACCACTCCCAAGTCTGGAACATGCAGAGGGTTATGTCAGGAAGGGAAATCCAGCATAAAACCTAAACTAGATCAAATATGTGACTCACAAACTTCAGTTCTGTACTGGATTGGTTGAGGCCGGGGTCAATAATGCCCTCCAACGTTGGCATTGTTAGCATCTACTGCAGTTAGACTCCATCTGATAGGCAAAATATACTACATATGTGAGATTATGACATGTGGATAGTAATACTCATAAGATTATGCACACTGATGATGCATTGGAAGCCCTGTACTTCGATCTTTTGCACCAGAATCTAGCTCTCCCGCAGTGTTTTGCATGGTCTCATCTGACTAGAACTTGTTTTCACTACCCTTTACCTGGCTGGCTTTCAAAACAAGTAACTAGTACTGATATGGCAATAGCACTGTACTGCTTTCAAGAGAATATTTCCTGCATATTTGGATCAATGCTGCTCATAAAAAGTTCACTGCCCTACTTTAAAAAAGAACTTGTGTAAAAACAATATTTCTTCATAAAACTGACAGAGGAAATTGCTTGAAAGCAAGATGTGCTCTTCTTGTGTGTGTGTTAACTGAAAAGGACGGAAGTAACAGATCTGAAGAAGGAGATAAAGAGGCTTGTATATACACCATGATACCAACACAAACAGGAGATTCGGCCTCGATAAGGAAATGAAGGAAAAGGGCGCAGCTCAAATAAACCATAACCGATGCACCAGTGCATCCCTCGCCCTCCTCGCTCTCCAACCGAAACTCTCGCTGGCTGTTGCTTCTGGACACACACATGGGGAGATGAAAGTCAGAGGGCATTTCTGAAAGAGTAGCAGGGAAAGGCATTCCGTGAATTTTCTCATCAGAGTGGGAATCAGGACTTAAACACAGCCCATCAAGGCTCACAAGAATTCTCTGAGGTTGCAGAGCTCTGCTGCAAAAGAACAACAGCGGACATTTAGATCAGACACTTCGAATCTGAGGGAACAAACACAACACCCGAAGCAATTACAGGTTACGGTGGAGTGAGATTGGCCAGAGGTGGCTCAGAAATTGGGATTCTGGGCGTGGGAGCTATGCGCTCCTGTGGTGGACAAGTGAGGCAGAGCATCCACAGATGTTCAGATGGAGATTTAGTGTCTGTGAGGTGGAGGCTGACTGCGCAGTAAGAAGAGACAGTACAGGAAAAGCAAGGAGTTATTTTTCTATGAGGAATGAAGGGCACAGAAGACAAGGTCTGGTAGATCCTCAACGAGACTTTCATTCGTTTTCAGGATGAAGAAGAGGTATGCCTTTTGGAGTCAGCTGAGGAAAAAATAACTTCTTTGAGTTTTTTTTAACACATTCATTACTTAAAAGATACCAATGAAGGAATCGGATCAAATCAAAGACCTGACGTGGGATTTTGACCAATCCTGGGACTCGATCATTAAACCAGCCGCGTGCCTTTGCCTCAACCACTTGGATTTCTCTGACCTCTTCGATGAAGACGACAGCGAAGAGGAAGAGCGGCTCCTTACATCACCACCAAGTCAACACCTGTCCGTGGCGCCTCCTCCGCCGCCTCTTCCACCGCCTCCTCCTCCACCTCCCGCTTTACCTTCACCATCTAAAGGTGCAGGGATTAAGAGCCACACCTTGAAGCTTCACTGGAGGGAACTCCAGAACCTGACCCCGCTTCCCAGGATGACGCGCTTTGGGAAGCAGACTATATGGGCCGGGCTGGAGCCGGTGCAGTTGGACACGAACCGTCTGGAGTATTTGTTTGAGTCTAAGGCCACCAGCACCAGTTTTATGGTGGTTTCTGGGCGGCAGGTGAGAATGATAAAACCCTTGAAGCCAGGACTACTGTAATGACTTCTGTCCGTTTCTAAGTGTTTTATAAAAAGATAAAATGGCAAAGTGTGTTAAAGTCAACAAAGCATAGCGATCTGCTTATGTCAGTCCCAACAGCTAATTTAGTAAGCGTTTATGTGTGTTGAGGGTTGGATGTAGCAATAGGAGAGTTTCCATTCCAAATGTGCACAAAAACTTGTGGACATTCCACTAATGGCAAAAATACACAATTTCTTGTTTCCATTAAAGAAGCAATATGCAACATTTACAAATATGTGTTTCTTCCATATTTGTTCAAACTGTCACCATGTTGTGAGTTTTATATGAGACAGACGATGAGTGAAAAGATCAATAAAAATGGCTTGTCGTCATCGGCAGCAATAAAGCAGGTAAGTTCAGTGAAAATCAAGAAGCTGTCATGACAGTAATCTTTTAACCATTACTTTTTCTGTTAAATTCAGTGTAACTGGGCCTTTCAGCCTGCATTCAATTTGTGGTAGGCGTATAAGTGAATGATTTTAAAATCAATGCAGCAAAATGGTAATGTTTGAAGATTCATCACCAGGTACATTTTATCTGCAGTGTTCTGTGTTTTTTGTATTCTTTGAATTTAAGTCGAAACGTTGTTGTTGTTTTAGGAAACATTAATTCAAATCTATGGAAGCCCACTTTGATGAAAACAATAAATAAATGTGTATCTCACAGTTATGATTGATACCCCTTAGGTGAAAGTCATAATTATTATAAGAACTTATAATGATGAGAAACTACCTCATTATGAGATCGTCATAGTCATGTCATACTTACTGGAGTCAAGTTGTTGTTTTTTTTAAATGGTGGCAGAAATTGGTATCCATATCCTTTGAAGGATTTATATGATTTATAAAATGATGCTAGCATTCAAATATATATCTAATTATAAATTATAAGGCAACAAAATCTGTGTCACAATCAAAAAAACCATTATATTCCATCATAACAGTGTGTTGCCTGTTTCTCTTCGACAGAAGCAGTCATCTATTTCAGTGCTGGGCATGAAGCGCAGTAACATTATCACCATCGCCCTGAGCAGCCTGCCTCCACCTCGCCTCCTCCCTCCTGCTATCTACAGCCTGGATAGCAGCGTGCTGGACAGAGAGGACATTCAGGTACACCCACCCTGTGTCTTTGACCTTTAAACTTCTGTTCTGACAGGACGTTTGAACTGTTTTCACATCTCCTCTATAACAGCGACTCGAAGCTCTGATCCCGACAGAGGAAGAGCTTTGCCTGATCAACGAAGCCAAGGCCAAGAACCCCCACGCTGCCCTGGCCCAGGCTGAACTGTGCCTGCTCACTCTGGGGGAGATACCGCACCTGAGTACGAGACTTCAGCTCTGGACCTTCGCTCTGGACTACGACTCCTTAGAGAAGGTAGACAGAAACAACCACACCTGTGATGACTGTCATTTTGACTGATTTCAGAATGGTATGAAAATGTAGCTCTGCTGCTTCCTCCAACGTCCAAAGCCTAAAAAAATAAAAACACAGAACCTTCTGGCTCATCTACAGTACAGTTAAAAGCCCTATATCCCCATTAAGTTATTTTCACATTTGAACCACAAAATTCAATGTATTTTAGATATGGAGCGGCTAAAAAACAACAACAACAAAAAAAACAAATTGTTGCTAACTGCAAATAGATCTTATTTGTCATTGGAAATGCTTATGCTTTGCCTTGTACCGAGGGCTGCTTTCTTTTTAGATTTTGTCTTAAAAAAACAACTTGCTTGAAAATTAACGACCAACAAGTTTCTAACTCTAAACCACCAAGAATTGGCAAGCTGCTAATGGCAACTAGCAAAATATTCCAGCAACATGTTCTGGTCATATGGTCTGCTCTGACCGGCACATCTCGTCACTCTACATGTCGTTGTTGTGGGGAAAATCTTGTACAGAACACAACTCCTAAAGCCAACAAGCACTGACTGAAATTCTTGCCACACTACCTTGTGTAAGTCTATATAAAATCCTTGACTGTAACAACTAATGAGTACTTCTGCAGGGCACTGAGTGCTTTTTAGTTCCCACAATGCCCTCTATATGTGTGTCCATACACTTTATAGGAAATCGCTGAGCCTCTGTTCCACCTAAAGCTGGCCATGGAACAGCTGGCCGCCAGCCAGACCTTCAGGTGCATCCTAGCGACCGTGTTGGCCATCGGCAACTTTCTCAACGGCTGTAAGGTGAGGGAGCGCAATGGTTAGTTTCATTTTTCATTTCTGCTTGATTTCATTCATGCCTGACAAGAGATTTCATCTCCCCCAGGCCCGTGGCTTTGAGCTGAGCTACCTTGGAAAGTTGTCCCAGGTGCGAGACACGCACACACGCCAGCCGCTGCTGCACCACGTCTGCGTGCTCCTGCTACAGCTCTACCCACAATCCTCTGACCTCTACTCTGACATCACTGCCGTCACTAAAGCCGGCAAGGTGCGCACTGTGGGAAATACCTACAAAAAAATACTGAAGGTAAACAAAGTCACATTTGGTGCTCAAAGGCTTCCCTCCTCTCTGCAGTGTGACTACTCTCTAGTCCAGTCCAACTTTGCACAGCTAGAGGCCATGTGCAAAGCATCATGGGAACAGTTGAAGGTTCTGGAAAAGGCTGAGGAAAAGAAGAAAGGAAGAAAAGGAGATAAGCGGAAAGGGAAGGACGTGGAGATGTTCGCTCCAGAGGGTTCGCTTCGCCACAAACTGCCCAAGATCCTGAAAGAGTGCGAGGAGCGGCTGAAGGTCCTGAGAGCCGTCCACCGTCGGGTCATCAACAGGCACGCTGCACACGTCTACCACACACCGAACTCTGAACGTCTTCGCCCATGATTTAGAACTTATCGTTTTCCCTGCCGCTTGTCTTTCCTTCTTCAAGGTTCCACTCGTTCCTCATGTTCCTGGGTTACTCCCGAGCCATGGTGCGCGACACCAGAGCGGAGGACTTCTGCAGGACCATCAGCAACTTCTCGCTGGAGTACAGGTCTATGAGGCAGGCCGTCCTCCTGCAGAGGGAGCGGGAGAGGGAGCGGCAGAAAGTCCGAGGTGAAAGCCCGGGGCCCAGCACGCCTGTGGGCAGAAGGAAAGGTCAGCTAACTCTAGCGTCACAGGTTGGTGTTTCAGACACTCCCAAACCAAACCATTCGACACATTTACCTGTTAAAATGAACAGCACCTCTCTTCCAAGAGATCTGAATAAACTACTTTTGATCCGCCATGCAGGAAAGCGATGAGCAAAGCCGCCTGGAGGAAGTGCTGAAAACGCCGGAGTCTGTTCCGAGGAGGGATGGGACTTTGCCACGCAGCCGCCGACGGATAGCTGACATCAAAGGTATTTCACACGTTTTATTTGTTTTACTCTTACTTTGTTCAATTTTTCTGCTTAATTTAACGTGAGTTTACTATATGATTCGTTGACTCGAGTGCTCATTTTGTTTCTATTTCAGATTCGTTTTCAAGAAAACTGAAGGCATGACCTTGCTGACGTTCCCTTTTAGTCACTGGAGAAAGTTATTTATGATGTTGCTGTTACACTGAAATGTTGATATGTTATATTCCCATACTTTACAGCTGGTGCATTTTGTGGCAGAGCTCTTGTTGGATACATGGGAAACTTTGCGTCGAGGATGAATTTTGTATTGCGCTTGTTGTTTTTATAAACAGATAGATTAAAGTTAGATTGAAAAAAAAAATTATCCTTATGAAAAAAAACTGATGCTAATAGTTTAGATTTCAATCTGCTAAAGCAACAGCCAAAGCCAGATGTTTACATAGACATATTTTTTTTCACTGTTTGGAAGTTTTTCAGTCAAAAATATCACCACCATTGTGTGACAGTAAAAAATGTGCATTTCTATAATACTCTAATTCGCATTTAGTGATCATAAATTGTTGTTGTTTGTGATAAACTGATTTTTTAAAAAAAAAAAAAAAGCATATTAACATATGTGTGTTTAAAGAAAAGAAATAAAATGATTTACCGAAGGAACAATACTTGTGTTGAATCTGAGCTTTAAAGCATAAATAAAACTTAAAAATGAAAATGCCCAGCTGTGTTCTAAATAATAACAGGCTAATAATTAAAATTTTAAAATCTTATCGACATACAGAATTTATATGCAAACACTTTTACACTTCAAAAAGTGTAAAAATCATAAATTCTAATTTTGTAACCATGGCCAAGTTTAATATTGTTATTTTGTGGAAACATACATTATTAGTCAGTTTTTAAGAATCTAAAATTTGAGATGAATAACTACAAGAATTAATGCTAGACTGTTTCCAAGTCAAATTGACAAAAAGTACAACCTTTGGCCTTCATATTGAGTTTTAGTCGTAAATATTCCTCACCTTAATCGTCTTTTGTTTAGCTTTTTGGCCTTAAACTTTCTCACGCCGTCATTTGCGTCGAGCGACAGCGGTTTGCAGATGTCTCTGTTGACTGACACGTCTGTCCAGCGTCGCAACCAATCCGAGATAGACTTTCCCGGAAGAGGTGAGGTCAAGAGATCCAATCAGAAGCCAGGAATACGAACAGGGGGCGGGGCCTTCTCTGCTCGCAGTGTGTGAGTCGACGCCATTTTGTGTCAGCCGGTTTCAAGGTGCTGCCTCCACAGTACGCGGATGACCCATCTCCCGAGTAAAACAAGCGTTCAGTTGTTCTCATTTTTAGTGTTAAGGTTCCGGTGAGTATTTTTAACGAGAGATTTTTCGCGCTTTTTTCATTTTTTTCTGAATTTTGAAGCGTCTTGGGGATTTTTTTATTTTTTTTTAAATGTTATTTTTATTTTTTTTTTTATTGCAATATTTTTCTGGCTGGTTTTCCCGAGACTGTGTTTGACTGGCTGGTTGACTGTTATGGCGTACATTTTGTGACGGCAGTAACGAACTAGTTTGCTGTTAACGTTCACCTCGGTGTCTTTGCTCAGTTTTTCTATTTTAAACCTCCATTTTCCAGACATGTTGTGTTCTCTTGTCGTGTATCTGACTGTTGGCTCGTTTTCATGGAGAGAAATGTGGAGGATTGTTCCAACTGTTTTTTTTTTGTTGCTGTTGTTGTTTTTTAACCGGCTTGCTCTCAATCTCAGGAATAATAATTTTATGTTGCTTTTTCATCAGCCAGCAAAAAAAAAAAGAAAAAATAGGTTAACATTTCTTGAAAATTGGTGTTTTTCCATTTTCTTTGTAGTGATTGCTTTGCTGAGGCTTTATGCTTTCCTGCAGAGGAATGATGTCATTTTTCAGGCATTTTTCAAGGACATTTGAACATTTTGCACAGTCAACAAGTTGGAGTTCTCTTTTCATAGGTGCCACATATTTTGTTCCTTTTTTGGCAATATTGGTATACTTAATAAAGCGTTTCACCCCCCCAAAAGCGAACAGTACTATTACAGGAGAGGTGTTGACGGGAGCTTGTGGAGGACAATTGTGATTACCCAGTTTGTTTTTGAGTATATAACAATAAAGTAATAAAGTTATTTTTATTTTGAGGTGTGCAGATGTTATGACCTGAGAGCTCCAACAGGATCTAAATAGCTTTGATATGGTGATATTTTGCTGCTTATTTGCAAAATTCAGTTTGCTTATCTGTGTGAGTGTGACCACAAACAACAGTACTTTCTCCCCCCAAACGATTGCATTTTCTTTTGCTTTTTCATATTTTATGTAAAGTTTCACCAGCAACAGAGGCACTCTGTGTGTTTTTTCTATTTTTCACCTTATATTTTTATTCTAATTATTATTTGAATGTCGAAGTTTTTCTTTTTTAGTCCCAAACAATATGATTAGAGACAATGGATTTTAAAAAATTATGTATTAACTGGTTTGTAGTTATTCCAATGGATTATATAAGTGGAATAACTATATCATCCCTTGTCATGAATACATAAACATGAGTTATTCCTTATATTAAACTTGAAATTATTAAAAAGATTCAAGAAGATTTAATCTACAGAACAATCTGCTCCATTAAATATTTGGGAGGGATTCACTAATATGTAAATTTAAGACGCTGTTGATATTAGTATAATGGCCGATAACCAGCATGTACAGCTCGCCAATATGTCCCGTTTAATACAGCTAATTAAATGTATTGTTTTGAGAGCACAGCATTTTGATGACCATTAATCTCATAATTAATGAAAATATTTTAACTATAAAAATAAATACAAATAAATACGATTTATTTGTATATCACATTTCAGGAACAAGGCAGTTCAAAGTTCAAAGTGCTTTACATCATGAAAACATAAACACATCATACTGTCAACAATTACAAAAACTAGTTACAGACATTGCATTTTGTCAAGTGTCATTGTTAAAATCATCAATACACATCAAATATATTGATCAATGTTCCATTTTTTATGGTTTAAAGCAACTCGTATTACTTTTTACTCAATCAACCAAAAAAAGGTTGATTGTATATTTCAGCAACAAGGCTTTATATACAAGTTGCTTTACATCATATGGCTTTTTTATGGTTTAAAATGGTTGTAATGAAGGACTATGCAACCAAAAACAACACTGGTTTTAAAATATGTTTTTGTATTTAACATAATAGTTAATTTATGTATTGCATACCGGATGTTGGTCACTTCACTCCTTTCTTATTTGGTACTTTTGGCCATTTCATACCCAACTTTTTCAGGAACCAAAAGAAGTTGTCTGACATGGGCCCTTTCCTACCATCTTCAGTTCATACCTACTGAACCGTAGGAATATTTTGAACTCTGTTTAACAAGCCATGATTTACAGTCATTTTCTAAAATCTTCCAGTAGACTTATGGTTTTTTTGGGGGTACGAAGAGGAAGATATCTATGTGGGGTTACCGTTACCCCACATAGATATCTGTGTCATGCACTGGCCACTCACCAGTGCATGAGTGGCCATGCAAGTGCAGTTCTGTACACCACTATGCAGGCTGGTGTATTGCAGCAATTCCACTGCTAGTTGAACTTTCACTGTTCAGTCGAGGTTAAACCCAAACGCTCAACATTGCATCATACTAGTGTGACAACAAACGTGACGCGGTAGTATGTCTCATGCTTGATGCCATCAGTGACAATCAATGGCCTGTGTTGTGTAATAGCTGTAGTGCCACTCCGACCATACCACATCACTTTCCTATGGACCTACAACTGAAAGGCTGGCCCAAGAAGGGCGTGTCATAGAGGTCTGTTGAAATCACTTTTACAGTGGAAACAGACAAAACAGTGTAAGGAACTGCACTGACCCGTACTGTACCGTATCGCTCTGACGGGAATTCATCTGTACTCTATGGCTGCCATCACTGCCACGCTGGCTGCAGCAGCTTTCACAGTTGAAGCACCAACACTATATTCATACATACCACAGGCACCGAAAACTGAGTTATTATATGGATGGCCAAGTTTCAGATAAGAAAATAATTAAACGCAGTTAAGTACTTTTTTTTTTTTTTTTTTTATTACTGGCCATATTCTCCATTTATTGTTTGATTTGGTCATTTTAGAGCTAAAATAAGGGGCGTAATGTAGATGAAAGGTGAATGTGATGATGCCACATAATATTCCTCATACCACATATTGGTAGACTGATGTTTTTTTAGGCAACTTTCTATAAAGTTATCACCAGTGATAGGTTGCCTGTAGTAGAAAATCCTCTGAAAGTCACACAGACCCCCAGTTAAAACCATGTATTAAGAGATTTATCAGTCTCTCTGATCAGATGACTCTCATCAGTTTGGCGATGGCGAAGATTTGTTTCCAGAGGCAGTTATTTTACTTCAGCATCAGGGTCAACTGATTCAGCCGGCAGTGTTACTGTGGCTTAGCAACAAAGCAGCTTAACATTCTCTTGACCAATAATTAGAGATTAACCGATCCGACATTAATATCTTAATCGGGCCCAATATTGAACGAAATTGAGCATTAGAGACAATGTGCCTGATCCATAAGGGCAAATCTATTCAGTATAATTTCTATGCTTTGTACTTTGAGCGATGTCTACTAAATCTCAGATATTTGCATCGGTACCTTAAATTAAAAAAGTGCATTGGTGCTTCCCTACAAATAATGCTACAGTGCTGGTACTTGTGTTTGACTGTAACGGTTTGGATTCAATTGTTCTTAAGCTGTTCTCCCTTTTCTTCAAGACATGGATTGACCAAACAATTCATTTAACAATCTATCCGAGCAATGACTCCCTATCTGGATCGGTCCAAACCAAGACTGAGCTACTCCATAAACCGCATAAACTGATGGGTCTAGAAAATAAACTCCTAGAGGAAAGTGAATGTGCGCAAATCCTGTAGATCCCTGCTTGAACCCCAACACTCCAGTCAGAATTAGAAACACCACAGCTTCTGGTCGCTCTGTCGGGTTGCCAGCTTACAGCGGCGAGCTGGCCAAATCATGCAGGGTGAGAACGCAGCATTAAGCTTTGGCCAGACAGTCTGCTGCTAACATGTAATCCCTCTGCTGCTGCTGCTACTTCTGGGTTACTCTGAGGCCCAGCTGGCTGCACTTCTTGCTTTTGACAAGTGATATCTGCCTCTTGCGAGATGAAATAACAAAGTTTCTGTCAGCGGAAAAATGCAGCTTCATCACACACCTGCTAATTCAGTCAAAGAAATGATTAAATCTACAAAGACAACAGGATTATAAGCACCATAAAGCATAGAACGGATCTGGATGTTGTTGGGGGGTTTTTTCCCGTTTGTTTGTTGTTTTTGATTTACCGCTGCCTCCATCTGTTTCATAATTATAATGTGCACCCCACCCCACCGCAGTCTTACATAACTTTGTGACAACAAACTCAAAGCTCTTTACTCTTATTAAAGCCGAGGCCTCAGTGCTAACAGTGAAGCGCTGCGGAGTCTGGAGCAGCACAGAGGCGCCTCAGAACCACGCAGCTCTGTCATGCAAACAGAAGGCAGATAGAAGCACGACAGGATGAGGCTGCATTATTTATTCAGCACAAACCTCAACAGGCTACATATATGTATATATATATATATATATATATCAAAAGTTTCAATATGACTTTAACTGTCACTGTATTTTGTTGGGATTTTCTGCGACAGACCAGCACTTAAGTAGGAGATATTTGAAAAGTAGAAGAAAAATATATCTGAGAAGTCTCATGTTCTCAGCCGCCGAGAAAAATGCAGTTGCTGTTGGGTGATGCGTCTAATCTAGTTAAAGATATGGAGACAGAAGTTCCTTCTTTAGTAAACAGCTGAAGGTCAGACAATTTGTCTTATTTCTGGACTTTGACTGGGTCATGCTAACACATAAAAACTCTTTGATGTAAACGAGTGTTTTGTTTTTGTGGTTGTTTGTTTAGGGTTTAGGGCAACTTCCTTTGAATAATGGTTGTCTTTTTCTGAGTCTTCTTTCAGAAAGGCCAAATGTAAGGAGTGAAAAACTAATAATTGTCGCCCCTCGTGAAACATGTACACAAACGCCAACAATATGGAAATAAACATTGATTATTGAAATTGGTTCAGTTTTACTCATGGGACAAACACGTTAAATACTAGGGCTGCACCGGTTAAAGGTTTCTGGAAGTTCACTTATCTTTAAAAAGGCTAACCTAACTTCTTTTTTTTTTTCTTTTTTTTTTGTCGAAAAGTTGCCAAGTTGGCAACAGCAGAGTGGCAATCATTAACCACACATGACTAAACATGACCTGGTGGGCGGGTTTATCATTCTGTCCTCTTATGGCAGAGCAAAAGGCAACAGTGTCTGGTTGTCAGACCTTTGCAGAGGTAAATACAATCGATGGATGAGATGTAAGTATCGTCCGAGAGCCAATTTATCGGTGCACCCCGGTTTACACCGATGTTGATGCAGAATACATTGTGCATCCCTACGCTATATTAACATCGGGTGACTCCTTAAGGCAGTCACAGGGCTACATGATGTTGGGTACACACCAAATATCTATAATAATGTTGACTATTGGTGACTGTATTGTTTGTAAGCAACCCACCTTACACTTCCCTCCTTCTCCACCAACACAATGTTTGTGATGATGCTAAATATTTAGTCTGTACTCTAAAAATCCCTATGAAATACATTCATTTTAATCTGACAAAATATGGAAAACTTAAAGCAGCAAAATGACTTTTGTGCCGTAAAAAGTCAACCCTATGGTTTTGTGTGGCAGTCATTAAACTCTAGCCTATTTCTTCTTTCTACAAGCACCATTAGTGGTTTTCAAAATAAATTTCAACAAATATTCTAAGTACAAATGTAAAATTTTGCACCCATTAAGTATTTATTAGAAGTTAGGCTTATAAATTCAAATGAATTTGTTATTTAACTCACAATTTTCCTTCCCCCCCCCCCCCTTTTACCTTGATTTAGTCAAAGACATTAGAAAGTGTAGTGGATATTTCCCTTCAGTCACTGACTCCTTCTCTCACGGGTCCTCAGGACTCTCTTCTCTCCAACAGACAGAAGGGCAGGCAGGCAGCCGTCCACCGAGCCGATAAAGACACAATGGAGTGAGTGTTGCTTCCAGACCCCGACCCTCTTCTGCTGTCCATTTTACAGATGCTTACTTTTGTTATGGTAGAGCGTCAACACACCGTTTGGTTGTGAGAATATGCTTCCTGTGTGGGAGCCATCTTATTTTGGCAGGAAACACTTTAGAATTATTGAGCATATTTTTACACACTGAAACTTTTTGGCCAAGTTTTAAACTAGTATTAGAAATTTTATGTTTATCAAATAGCTCTTAGCTAAACTTGATTTTCAGATTTATTTAGCTCACCACAAGAGGGAGATCTTGGACCGTTAGGGGATCTAATGTCCAAATGACATATTTGATCAACAACAATCTGCTTTTTATCTGTCTCTCCCAGCTGGTCGTCGTCCTCCACCTCCAGCTCCATGGCGAGCAGCAACGTGACCAACAAGAACGACCTCCACTCCCTGAACTCCCGAGTCTTCATCGGCAACCTCAACACCTTGCTGGTCACCAAGGCCGACGTGGAGGCCATCTTCTCCAAGTACGGCAAGGTCGTCGGCTGCTCCATCCACAAGGGTTACGCCTTTGTGCAGTACTCCAACGAGAGGAACGCCAGGGCCGCCGTGTCTGGGGAGGATGGCCGGATGATCGTCGGGCAGGTGTTAGGTAAGGGCGATTGACCATCAACTGTAGTTGGCAAGGGTTGGTATCCTTCATGGTTTAGATGTATCCCTGCTGTAGAACACCTAAATCAATTGCTCCACAATTTTTCATTAATCTCTGTGGAGACCTGATAATTTTTTATCCATCTTATCCAGGTGTGTTAAACTTATAAAAGACAGAAAACATGCAAGATAACAACTTTGACTGATTTTCTCCCAGTGAATATGTGGATCTTCTCTGGGTACTCCCTTATGTTATGTCAACTGGTTAATCTAAATTGCCCTTAGGTATGAGAGTGTGCGTGTACTGTCCTTTGACAGATTGACCATCTGTCCTACTTCTAACATTGACACGGCTGGAACACATAGCACAGAGGACGTCAATTTTAAACAAGTTTTAAACAAGGGCAATGTGACGCACTACCTAAGACTTGCAGATACATGTCTTAGCCTCAGTTGCCAGATGCATATACAAGCAAATAGCAATTTTTCAATTTTTTGTGTCGTGCCACGGGCTAATCACCGTTAGGAAAATATAGCTGTATGTTGTAGCTGGCTAATTTAGCTGAAATAGCTGTTTAACTTGCAGAGTCTAAGTTTAAAAGACTATTTCTAAGGTTTTAAAGAATCTTGATTGTATTTCATTATCTGCTGCTCCAGTCCTAGTAGACTGAGTGTGAACTGGATTTTCCTACGGCAACAGAAAAGATTCAAAACATCTAAATTTGACTCATGAAATCCTTACTCCATAGCTGTAAACCCCCGAATCAGGATTATTAATTTTTTTCCAAAGAGCCAAGGGCAGCACTCATCAAACACCTTCAACTTAACTCTGAGTCAGGATATCTTGCCTCTTAATTTATTTATTGAAACGAAGATCAGTCTTTTTATGCTTTTGCCTGAATGGCATGAGCTGTAGCACCTGTCTGGTCCATCATTGACATTATGACACTTTGTAGATTTCAAAGGCAAAAAAAAAAAATCACCATTATAGTGCTGAAAATGCTAGTGTCAAAATTAACATTAGTAAAGTTAATGCCTAATTTTGTGACAAACTGAACTTCCTTTAGTATTCTGTGAAATCAAAAAGCCCAGAAAAAGGTATGATGCATCCAAGAACTTTGGTCTTTCATGTTTTACCCCAGTGGTGGCAGAATATCTAGAACTTGTCTAATATTGAACAGGTTCTGTTAGTTAAAGGCTATTGTGTTGCTTAGAAAAAGATCCAGTCACAGAATTATTGATCTTTTTCTGTTTGGTGCAACAGCCGAGTCCCTCTGCTGCCCTCTAGTGCTAAATGTTAAGCATTAAAATAAACCTTCTTTATGGTATTTTTCAAGATTAAAATAGAAGTTAGTAATATTGTTATGTAGTTGTGATCAAATTCACATATAAATTTTAAAAAAGAAGAAGAAGAAGAAAAAAAAAACACTCTTTCTTCTAAACTTCAGCGTTCTCCTTCCCGCAGACATAAACCTGGCAGGTGAGCCAAAGCCTCGCCGATCGAAGACGGTGAAGCGATCAGCAGGAGACATGTACAGGTGTGTATCCCTGCTGCTCAGTTTCCCTAATAACAACACAGCAATATATGATTACATCTGAAATGTTTAGTTTAAGGGGTATGGATTGTGTTCTGTGCTGTTTTCTTCTCTGCAGTTCATCTTTTGATTTGGATTATGATTTCCAAAGAGATTACTATGACAGGTAACACGTTTATTTTTGTTATCGGGGATTAATTATATCTACCCTGTCTTCAACCATTTGCTGTCCGAATATAGTACATGATATTTCTTCTTTTTTCCGTCCTTACCCTAAACTTAATAAAGTACTGTTTAATTCATTGAATGAGAATGTTGAAGCTTATTTGATGTAACATCAATCTTCCATGACCTTCAGAATGTACCCGTACCAGTCTCGGGTGCCTCCTCCCACCCCACCGCCTCTGTCGCGTGCCGTGGTTCCCTCGAAGCGCCCCAGGGTGAGTCTGAGCAGCGGGGGAAGCCGAAGGAGCAAGACCGCCTTCTCCTCGACCTCCTCCAAGAGCAGCCAGAGGGCCTCCCGCACAAGTAGGTCCCGCGAAGTGGTCAGAATGTCTACCTGTCTTCACTACAATAAACAAGTGGAACTCCATAAGCTTGAAGAGCGATGGGAGCAGCCTGGTCCTCCAAATGAATCTGATTTTCTGACCATCAGTAGAAAAGCTCGGTGGTGTACGGTGATGCAGTGTCAAAGTAGACTCTGGCCAATGCCTGGTGACTACAACTGCAGAAGTAATTTTCCTTTGACCGTGATGGACCTTTACCTACATTTGATTGCTAACCTTAAATGTTGATTGTTTGGAAACCTGAAATCCTGCTGCACATTTCTTAAAAGAGACCCTAATATTTCCTCAAATGCCGAACTGAACTTGGGGTTTTACCGATCAGCGATTGCCTTAAATGCCCTAAGATTGCACAGGACCGTCATTTTGGGAGACTTTAATGTGTATTCACACGCATAAAAACTGTAGTTTGTCCCACAGTGAGGACGGACGATTTACAGACCATCAAGAGAGAGCTGACACAGATTAAGCACAAGGTGGACTACCTGCTGGACAGCTTGGAGCGCATGGAGAAGGACCACAGTAAGAAGTCGGGTAGGCCTGCAGATTAATATGTTACTGATGAACTAACTGCATCAACCTTCCCAGAAATGTCATTTGTTTGAGCAAAAAACATAAGGTGTCCCATGCACAGTTCACTATTAGTTTATATTTCTCAGTTTTTGAAGTCTGTTCCAAGAAGGGTTGTTTTTTTTTTCTTCCTGTGAATCCCACTCAAATGCAGGGGTGGCTTTATGATATTTGGTAGTTTTTAATGAAGTTCAGGTTGCAGAATCTTCAAGTCTTCCCATAGTTTCTCAATTAGATTTAGGTCTGAAATTTTACTAAACCATTCTAAGTCATGAATATGCTTTGCTCACAATAACTCTGGCTGTATGTTTAGTGTGACTTTCCTGTTGGGAGGTGAATCTCCTCTCTAGTGTCAAGTCTTCTACTTCTTTCAGGGCTTCTTTGTATCTATTTCCTCTCTTTATCATCCCTGGCCAAGCTTGCTTAGACTGAAGAAAGTCATCTGCACAACCTGATGCCGCATCCGTCTTCATTTTTTTCTCCTTTTCCACACAGAGATTAAAAGCTCCAAGCCAGAACCCGGCGAGGTGTCTCCGCTCCACTCATCTACTTCCAGCAAGAAGGAGGGCAGCCTGAAGAGAGCCAGAGGGAGCCAGGAGATGAACGACTCGGAGGAGGACGGAGATCTGCTGGAGGACGAGGACGAGGTGAACCCAAATGTCTTCCACGACATTTTTTGTAGTTCCGTCCTCCTCTGTTGCATTGCATTCTACTTTTTTTCTGCTTCTCTTCGTAGGTGAAAAGCAGAGGGCGAGACGAGGACGACGGCGAGCAGGAGGAAGGGGAGGACGACGGCGACAGCACCAACGGAGACGAGTCCTGAACGGGTCACGGAGAGAACACACACGAATCCAAACACAACAAGTTGTGTGTTAAACTTTCTCCACACCACAGTTATCTGCTCGTTTCCGCCTAAGTATTTTACACAGCTTTGACTTCCCACAGATTAGAAGTGAATTCCTCTTTTTATTTCTTTCTCTTTTTTAAAAAAATTATGTTTCATGTGTTTCCTCTGATTGGCCACCTGCTGCTAGTAGACAAGTGTGGTTTTCCTACAGTTGATGAAAATCGAAGGTGGGTAGATGAGAAATAATAAATTATTTCATGTTTGGGAATTTTGCTGCGTGCTCTGCCAGAAAAGTTTTTAAGTCGTGGTGTAAAACAAGACTTTCTCACTGACCCAATTTACCAGCATTATGCTGTTCTGTGCAAATTCTTCATCACTGAGAGATATTAAGATTTACTGTACAACAAAAAGAACTGCTCAAACATTTTTTTTCCACCTAAAATGTCTCTGTTTCCTTGCATGTGTTCTGTTTTGTTAGTTGATTATTTTAATGTCTTTTTTTAGTGTTGATTTGAACAAAAATGATATAAAATTGCTGCAACCATATTTCTAAATCCTTCAAAAATGAAAAAAAAAAAAGAAATCCTGCTAATCTTGCTGCAACGCTGCATCCCAACCAGCAGGTGGCAGCGTGCACCAACTACCAGAGAATCATGACCTGTTTGTGTTCCTCAGACAATCGCTCCTCATTTTTGCTCCTAAGATAAAACGTGATCACGCACATCGTCCGTCCGTCCTTCCTCCCTAGACAAATTCTGTTGGTTTAAAATGTCTTTTAACCGGAACCGATCTCGGTCCAAGTCCTGTTGACTTCCATGTTCCTTCTTGACTTCACAAGCAAATAAACGTGTTGAACTTTTATCCTGTTCTGATTTGTTTTCGTTGTGCTCTATTGTTGGGGCTAAAATGCCTCATTTCTTTGAGAAACACGGTTATGCGACAGAACATGAGCGTAAACAGCAGGGATGTCCCGATACGATCCCAGGAATCACCTCAGGGTTCAGTCACAGTATCTTTTAAACATCACCGTGAAGGATGCGTTCCTGCTTAGTCCTCTTCAGTCAAAATCCATTTTCTTCGCCAAGCTTCGTTTGGGGAGGCGCAAATGTGCAATGGAAGTCTGGCCGGCATAAAAATCTAGGTTCTGGCTCGGTTGAAGTGAACTCTGGTGCAGTTAGAATGCTTATACATGAATGCAACCACACCAGAGACCATTCCAAAAGCAGTAAGCGGAGTACGACATAGGCCATTTTGGATAAATACAACCTAAACAAACTCACAAGTCTAGCGCTAGTAGATTAGCTGGCTTGTAGTCTTTTGCCAGAGGCAAAAAAAAAAAAAAAAAATCTGACAACTGCTAAAATCTGATGCTACTCCACTTTTGTTTAGTGTTTGTGAAGAAGAAAATTGCTCTCATGTCTTCTTCAGAGGTTTTTAAGTTGTTTTCCTTCAGTACTTCTTGATGTAGCACCACCACAGGCGAGAAGGTGGGGGAACAGGTTGCTCAAAGCGTTTGGTTCGTTTGAGACAGTGAAGTTTCAAAGCGAGCTTCTCGTAACCGTAGATAAGCAGCGATTGAATGGAACTTAATTAAAACATGTCATGAGCCAAATTTCCAGAGTGGAGGCATGCTAGCGCTATCTTAGCATGCCAGCACTTTCTTAGCATGCTAGCTATATGTTAGAGTGCTACATTTATGTCGGCAAAATGTGAGAGTATAAAAAATGGTGAGAGTGTGTTTTGACTAAGACTGTTTAGAAATGCATCATAAGACTGAACGTTTAGGAAAGGCCTTTTCAGGACATAGCGGTTTTTAAAAAAAACAAGCTAAACTAGCTAAATAAATGCACTGAAATAAAAGCTATTAATTATTTTATAAAGTTTGACAGCAGCTTGGTCACACAGCAATGTTCGCTTATGAACACGGAAAAGGTGAACATTTTAAAGTTGTAAATATAGTTTATGCATCTCCCCAGATCTGTCTGTTTCCATCTTTTATAACTAGGAGTATAATTTTGGAAGCAGCACTTTCTGAGTTGTAAACAAGGATAAAGTTGCATAGGGCCCAGTTTGTAGGCTGCAGACCACAACTTCACTCCTGCATATATTTATACACATTCTGGCGAGAGTACACATACTGAATTGTGAATTATGCAACGCAGTGGAGCACAGAACTCAGCTTCAGCTTTTATTCAGTCTTTATAATGAGCAATTGTCAGAAAACGTCCAGTATTTTAACACATTTTACTCTCCTGCCTAATAAACGCCTCCTTACAGCTACGCAATATGCTGCCAGAAATCTTTGGAGGAACTCGGAACTTGGCGAAAGAAACGGGAGAAGGAGGAAAAAAATGAAAGAGGGATGCTAAAAGGCGAGAACAACGTCGATAAGAAGCGCCCTTCTCGCAGGGTGAACTGTGATTAACAGGGGAAGGGGAGAGAATGAAAGCAGGGATGAACAGGCCACAGAGGAGCAGGGACAGATGGAGGGCCAGCCAACAGATGGAGAGAAGGCAGAAAGAGCGGAAAAGATTTCTGGCCGCTCGCTCGGGGGCCAGAAGCTGAAGAATGTGGAAATGGTGTAACAGTTGGAGCGAACCCTCGCAGGGCTGAGACCTCTGTTTGCTACACTGCTGGATGCTCTTTCCCTGCACAGTTAACCTGACAAAACAGGGATATTTACAACAGTCTGGAGCCACTGAACGTCTTTTAAAGAAGCAGTGGCATGTAAAGTCAACTTTTTTGAGCTTTGCATCATTCTATAACGTTATTCCTTCATCAAAAACTCCACATGCCTGGAGTGTTGCCTTGATTCTTCCGTGCATGTTTGAGAAATCATTTAATCTCCATGGCAACCATTCGGCTCTGCAGAACGACTGGGTGGACCTAGCCCCGCCTTCGATGACAGCTCACGGCAGTTTCCAAGTTGCAGAGCTTCCGCCTCACAGAGCAGCCCCCTCTGCCCCGCGACTCCTCCACTCCGCTCCTTCAGACTAGCCAGCAACAATCAGCAAGCATCTGCTGCGCTCATAACGATGAAGAACGAAGAACGATGTTGTGATGACTTCCCTAAGGTGGAGTTTCAGAAAGAACAGGAGTGTTTTTATTTTTTATTTTAAAGAGACAGAGGCCCAATTTCATGGTGTCAAATTAAGAAGTAAAATTTCTTTTAAGTCGAAGAGACTTAAAAGAAAGAGAACTAGGCAACATCTCGTCTCTCGTAGCAGTTGGCTCGTCCTGGTACAACGACGGGGAGTGGGGGCTCAGTCAAAGTATTAACGGTTATAATTCATTTGGTTGTGACAGCTGAGCCCACTGTAAGCATCCTGGCTCAGCTGGCGCACATCAAAGTAGCCAAGCCATTAATAATGCTATTAGTAACACCGGAGAAAGTCAAATATTCCTAATAGCCTTCTCAGGATGCTCCCTGCTGGGCTGCATTCAGACACCTGCGGAGAGAGTGAAGAGTGCTTGTTAAAGCCGTTGCAGATAAGCCGTTTCAATAGAAAGTGGATCTGTTGGCGTCAGCTGATGATGTTATCTGTTTCTGAGGGGTGTATGCATAAAAACAATATGTACTGCATATAATGGCGTAGGAGCAACATGAGGAACGCATAAAATCAAAAAACATTTTCCAGTCTGTGTTTCATCATATTTTGCATGACTGTTTTAAATTGAGTTTCATTCATTTACAGTATTGCAGATTTCTTCTTTCATATCCTAATGACTGTGAAACGATCGTTAGAATCGATTGGGTCTCTGTTTCATTTGGGTGTTTTGTAGTGAACACTGTCTTCTATAGATTTTTACACTCTCTGAATTCACTATTTACTTTCTGCAGGAAGAGCATTTACATCCATTTAACGTAGTAACAAAGTAGAGTTAGAAAAAGAGGTGATTCAAAATGCTTAAACGAAGAAACAGGAACTGGAGACCAAAAAAAGTAAAATAAAATAAAATAAAAAAGACTCAAAAGTGCATTTGGCACTTTTGAGTCTTCAGTTTTGAGTGCACTCAAAACTGAAATGGGCCACAAACTTGAAAAGTCAAAAACTTCACATAAATCTGTCATCACAGTTGGAAACTAAAGCAGGCCTCCTGGCTTTTTAACATGTCAGAATTACCAAGCCTTCTACTGCTATCTCCTCTGCAGCTAAACACAACAAGGCACCACTTGGGGAAAAAAACAAAACAAAAAAAAAACAGCCACTCCCTCAAAGCTGCTTTTGCAAGCTGGCGCTCAGAGAAAGAATGCATAGCAAGCATAGTGTGATTTATGTCACAGCAGCACACAAAACTGACATCTGCACTTCCCTGAAGTGCTGGGTTCCCATGACGTTAGCGAGATCCGCGTTACAGAACTGAAGAAATTCTTCAGCTTTCCCTGCAACCCTTTCACCGAGGGTTGCAGGGAAAATGGATCCAACTTGGTTTTCAGGAAAGCACAGAGACATGAGGGCGGTATTGGACATCTGATTGTCAATACGCTGCGAGATAACGAATAAAATCGTTCACCAAAAGGTCAAACCGTTTCCTGAACTGCAAGGTGAACCACTGAGCACTGATTTGGCGACTCGTAGGCGAAGGATGTGTTGAGAATGGACTGACTGATGCAGAAGCATCAGTATAAATGCTGACTGCAGGATGATGCAGAGAGTCGCACATTAAACCTGCGAGTTTGAATTGAGATGAGAAACACAGAGGGCGCAACACAAATATGGTGCACGTCGTGCAGCCTCCCAGGTGGGGGAAAACGGATGTAAAGACAGGGAGAAGCGTGGCTTTACTCTGAGCTGCTGCAAGGTCACCGTGGCGATGGGAAGAGGGGGAAGGGAACGAGTGAAGGGATGTTGGAAGAGAGGAGGGCCGGGGCGATGCAAGCAAGGAGCGATGCGAGGCTGCAGAATGATCGAGAAACAGAGAGAGGGAGGGGAGAGGAGAGCCGGAGGTGTGGAGAGCCCCGAAGCCCCCAGGGTGATTTATCGGCTCTGCTGGGAGCTCTCACAGTGAAAGTCTACATATGTGACAGAAATCTGAGAAATAAAGGGGGCTCGGAACAAAAACAAAGCATAATGTCAGAGACAGAAAAGTAGCAGAGCGTGTGTAAGTTTGAATCGTCCTCGTTGTGTGCGCGTGTGTGAGAGAGGGTTAGGCAAACAGTGAAATCTGAGTTGCACATCAGGGGGAGAGAAGGATAATCCCAGAGGTGGATATCTGCTTCGTTTCAAAGCAAACAGTCGACACTGTAGGAGCATGGCTGCATGTTTGTAGAGGAACTGCGCCGTGCTGGATCCCGGTTCATTTTGGTTAAAAATGTGCAAACCGAGTCCGATCAGCTGGAGAATGTCTGCGAACAGTAATGCTCTTGTCCTGCCTCAGATTCTGGAATTGGATCTATATCTGGACTTTAACTGGGACATTCAATCACAAGTCCGATTGTAGCTTTGTCTGTATGTTGTCGGGTCAAATCTTTATGCCAGTCTCAAATGTTTTGCAACCTCAAACAGTTCTTCTGTTTTGTTTTTTTTTTGCAGAGAAGGAATGTATTCAGCACTTCATTGTTACTTTGAGGAAGAAAGGAATCCCTGCAGCATAATGGTGCCACCGCCATGTTTCACCCAGTGCTGCTGGGGTGAATATAAATGAGAAAGAAAAGGGGCGTCCACCAAACACAAAGCGGACAGAGAGGAAGAAGAAAAGGAGGAAGGTGAGAAAGAGGAGCAACAGCCGCTTTGGGTCTCATGTTTCTCGGTGGGGGATGTGCAGGGAAGGAGGAAGTTGGCTTGTCTTCCTCCTCTTCCTCATCTCTCTTACTCTTTGTAACCTTTCAAACGTGCTAGAGCATATTTGATTTACAGCTATCACTTTCTGACAGCCTTGTTCTCAGTTTCGGCAACTCAAATAAGCAGCATAAATAAGCAATGTGCGGCCCTTTGCGTCTCATCGCTCTCACTTTCTTTCATCTCTCCATCTTCGTTCTCCCTGCACTGGAGAATGATCTGACTGTATCTGTGGATTAGGTGTGACCCCGGAGGTGTTTCTTCTCAGAGTTAATCTGCTCGGTACAGAGAAATCTGATGATACACTGTAACCCAATCATACATACAAGTGGCTTTAACGCTGAATGAGCGTCATGTCATTTCAAAATGCTCTGCTCCAAGCGATGGAGCTTCTCACAGGAACAGCTCAGATGGAACGTCAGGCTGTTTTCACAGCTGATAATCTGGTAGGCTCGGTTCGATAGAACGGACACATTTCTTCCATTTTCACAAGGTGTGGTTCGCTTTCACATTGCCACTGTGTCAAGTTAACTAAGAGCTTTGAAAAACCTGTTTCACCTCCTCACCTGTGGTGGCGCTGCACCAAGAACTGCTGGAGGAAACAATGGCCGCAACTTCCTTCTCCACAAAACGTAACCAAAAATGTAGGTTTTAGCAGTTGTAGGATTTATCTTTTGTCGTAGAGAACAATTTCAAACCAACCAAATAAAATGAAATGAATAAATAAAATTTCTCCCGCAAGCGCTCGACACAAATGTTTGTTTTGGAGCAGTCTCCGGTTCAAACCACACCAGAGATCACTTCAACTTGAACCCAGACTTGGGTTTTTAGTTGGACCAGGTTTCCCTTTTATGGACCACAGTTTGGTTGCACATTCACTCCTCCCCACATGAACTGTGCTTCCCTGTGCTTCCAAGTCTGATTTAAGTGGACTAAACAGGGCTGGTGTGAATGCAGTCGTGGCTCAGTCATAGACCTTGATGAGAGGAGTTTGAGACTGTGGCTTTAACCAGTTCTTCACCGGGCAGGACACACCAGATCCTGTGCAGTTCCTCCCTGTTTATTGGAACCAATCTAGGGACGGTACCAGTCTGACCTGGACAGGTATCGCATGTCAGCGATTTGCTTGGCAGGAGGCTGCATTTGTTAACTGGCCTATGGGTTTACATCAACAACATCTTAACCACTATTTTCACCACAATATTTGATCAGTTGATGAGATGGCGAACTGATAATCCTTGTGGCTGTAGTGTAATAAAACGCGCAAAGGCTCGAGAGCTCCGGATAATTTAGTCCCACAGCCGTGGATTGTGTCCACATGCGGTTGGCAGCAGCCTCGTACAGCATGTGGTATCTTTCACCTACTTGTGCAACAGAACAGTGTTGCAGTCTAATATTAATTTGATACATATCCACTAAAAATAAGCACAGCAGCACCGAGCCACACCGAGCGGCAGAACGTCTCTGTCCATACGGTGGAAGCTTGCCTCCTCGTTTTGTAACATCTTTAGGCCCGGCGCTGCTTTCCAAGTTCCAGCGCATTAATATTCATCAGGATGGCTTTAATCTCTCAAAAGTGGGTTATTGGCAAGTGGTAGATGTTTCTCCTCTATCCTCTCTGCCTCAGTCCTGTGATTAACTCTGCTCTTGTGTCTCAGAGTGATGATAAAAGGAGGGGGGAGAACAAAAAGTGCATATTCATGTGAAAGACGGGGAAGGAGGTGTGTGTGTGTGTGTGCGCGTGTGTGTGTGTGTGCGTGCGTGTGTTGGGGGGAAAGAGTTGTATAAGAGATTTAAAGTGGGTGACAGCAAACAAGAAGACAGAATAAAAGAGACAGCTCTGACGTCACGGGCGCTTTAACTAGGTCAGGCATAAAGTTGTGATGTCACATCCCACTGGGCCAATCATCTGCAGGGACACTCCCTTTTTTGTTTCCCCCAGCCGCACCCCCAACCTCTGCGCTGGTTTCCAGCAGCTGCCCAGAATCAGACATAGAGATGCACACACACACACACGCACACACACACATCTGCACCGTCCTGCGGCTGTAAACATGGATACAGCCGGGGCTTCTGGGATAACAGAAGAAGGGCTGATCCACAACGAAAGTTAAAAACGACACCAGGATCTCGACCGCAGATGCTTATAGGGAGCATGGGGGAGAAGATTCGATGCTGTTCTCTTCTGATTATCATGTATTTCTTCATTTAAAACAGTGCGTCTGCTTGCTTTCTGGTGATTATCACCATCTCTATACATCTGCTGGGCTGTTCAGAGAGCAGACAGCAGTTCGCTAACTCACAGCTGCAGAATGTCTTTGCCCCAAACAAAGTTGTGTATGTTTAATGCAGAACTGGAATTAATGCTCCTCCCTGTAAAAATTGCAAATTAGCTCAGAGTGTTTTTGTTTTTTGGGATGGGGTTCAAAATTGTCCTACTTTTAGGACTAGGTTTAAAGCTGGTCTTTTTAACACTGTATTGCCTGAATTCATATTAAATTTTACACTAACAGAAACTATTATTGGTGTTTTTGCTCTCAACCAGCTGTTTTAAAAATAGGCATTATAACCGACCAAGATCAAGACACGATTTAGTGTCTCCAACACAGGAAGTTTGTCTCAGTAATGATTAATCAGAAAGTACTAAAGTACAGTTTACAGAACAAGCAAAGTGCAAATGTAAGCAAATTTTTGACCAGACTTGAGTGAAAATGGGAAGAATCGATTTCTCAACAGTGGCCTGATGTGACCTTCACAATTTCTAGACATATTCATGTGTGAATGAAACCTTTTCCATTTTTTTTTTCTGTTTTGTGACATAATGATTTTAAATACATTTGAACTCTAAAGCGCTAATGGAAACCATGTAACCCCTTGCCCAATTAGAACAACGTTCAGCAAGCCTCTCTGAGAAAATGCTTTTTTCCCCCCCGGTCTTCATTCTTCTTCCCTTCGCGCTCCTCCGCTTCATCTCAGACATTTCAGCTCCCTGAGCCTCTTCACCATCTCAGACGGCACCAAAGAGGACGTCGGCGCCGCGCACGGGAGCTATTTCTGATGTTCTTTTGACTCCCAGCATCAAACAAATCCACTTGGCCTTCATCGGGACGCGATAGTGAAGCATTCAAGCCTCGATTTGCGTGGACGAGAGTGGCTGCGTCGCAGGGAAGGAGAGATTTAAACAGAGCTGCAAGCAGAAACCGACTCGCCTGTTCTTAGACTTCATTTGACAGGGACATAAAGGGAATAAAAATACAAAAAAACACGTTGTGGGTTTGATGCCTTTCAGATGTTTTTTTAATGAAATGCAGAAGTATCTCATGGTAACAAGGAGGGAAATAAAACCTTGATACTGTCAAGTCTAATTATCACTCGACATGCAAAGATCAGCTGATCTGCTTCCTTTCTGTGCAAAAAGCTGTGCATGCTGTCACCTTATGTGTTAGCAGGTCGAATTAGCCAGAAATTAGCAATCACATGACAACATGAAGTGCAACAAGCACCGCAGTCGATTGTGTCAAGTTCACATCGTCTCAAAGGTGATTTGGAGTCCCAGATATAGAGCCAAAAGTGATTTTGACACTCCAGCTCATAAAAAAATTCCTCTTCGAAGTCTTTATTGCTTAAGGCTGCTATGATGGTGAGCACACAGGGATAATGTTTTATGGCAAGTTACCATCTTATATGAAAGTCAACATTTATGATAGATGAAAGACTCACAATTTATTGTCATCTTGTGAACAGCCAACCGATCCATCCATCTTCTACGTCTACCCTGAACAAGATGCCGACGTCTCGTCTCGTCATGGCAACGAGCAATGCCAGCACCATAGCTGAATTATAAATATCTCATGTTTGCATCCGTTGTTGCCATGATTTTTACGGTTGTCGCATCACAAAATGTGCACGAACAAGCGTATTCCCTTGGGATTCAAATTTTATATCTTATTTTATGAAATTGCGAAACTGTTGTTTTCAGTATTATCAGAATATAGACAAAAATTTGAGCACATTTTTAATAGGAACGCAACAACTGACAGACATCTTTATTTCTGGTCATGAAACTAGCTGATGTTAGCTAGTTTACTTGTCAGGCTAGCCGATTGTATAGCGAGTCTCCATTCAGCAGATTAATAGACATGTCACTAGTCCTTTGGTAACTGGGGGATTGTGGGGGTTTTTCTGTTATGCTTTACTGGGCTACCAGAAATGCGCAGATACCGTTCCATCTGGAACCTTTGGTTGTAAAAAAAGGAAAAATGCTAGTAAATGCGTTAAAAATTTATGTAACTAACTGACCAAAATTAACATGTTAAAGTCCCAGCCTTAGTTGTGACGATGTCTGATTGCATAAAAGCAGTTCAATTCTGGTTGTGAACCATTTAGCTAGCTTGTATGGCTAACTCTAGCATATTCTGTAACGTGCATATTTTCCTTTGAAATAAACGAACCATAACAACTGCTGACCTTACTGTAATAATAATGTCAGGGTTTGTTGATTCTCACACCTCGGTTTTCATGACCAGAAATGTTTAAAAGTCGCCACATTTGTTCATCCTGTAAGAAGGTCAAATTGTTGTGGCATTTCTTCAGTGGCATTTCTTCAACCAAAGTGCCTGATGTTGCACTTTGGTTGCCACCAAAGTGCAACATCAGGTTGGAGAGCGCCGATGCTGCTTTTGTGTCTCCCCCTAAAAAAAAAAAAAAAAAAAACTACCTTTCTTCATTGGCATCTAATTTAAAGAAGTTTACACCATAACCAGGCAGTTTTGAACTTTAGAAAATGCCTAATCATAGAGCACGAAGCCAAAAACAAACATTTTCCTAATGCAGCAGAGCATGTTTCAAATCACTCTAGAAATAATCAGTTGTGTTAGATTACGGTGCCAGTACACAGTGTCTGTGCTATTTGTTCTCTTAAGCTATTTATCACAAATTACAGTAACACTCACGGGTCTGGCAATCTTCCATTACTTCCAACTTCTTTCTTTTTGCCAAAGATCCTTTTCCTGTCGGTTTTGTTGTTGCTGTGTTTTGTTCACTTAAGTTTGAATGACACACTGAAGTGTAGTGTGTCTATCTACCGGCAGAAAAAGAGACCAGATGGTGTGATTAACATTCTGGTGTAATAAGACACGGCCGTGAGAAAAGAAAAGGGCCTCTGCGTGTGCATACACCCGTCCAATCTGAAAATAACCATTTCACAAAACAGCGCGCAGAACAGAACGACATGTCCGTCAAAGGAATTCATCCCGACTGTTCACGAAGGAACGAGCTGATAATTTACAAGAGTCGGCTCTTCTTTGTCCCATATAATAATCCTGAGGCAGATGTGGCTCTGCATAAATGGAAGTCACAAGTTTTAGAATTTGATGTGACTCAGCATAATTCTTACATTTTTACTTGGTCGTCTTTATTATTATTATTATTATTATTATTATTATTATTATGTGATGCTGGCTTCTGCACCCTGACAGCTCTAAGTGTTTCCTAGTTTTGAGTAAATGTGAAAAAAAAAAAAAAATAAATAAAAACACATCAAAAGCATCAGTTGCCAAATGCAAACATTCTCTGGCAATGACTGAGAACACAATCTCACTAAGACTCACAATGCTTCGCACATGAAGGTGTGGCCTCAGTTGGTAATTAAATTTGAATGCTGTTAATTGCTCTGGATAACTGTGTTGCATGTAGGTAGAAGGTCAAAGGGTCTCACTGAAGCTAAATCAAAGAGTGACCTTCTAAAATGACGCGATTAAAGGGAGAACACACCCACCACAGGGCTGTGGAAAAGTATTTGCCCCCTCACACATTTTATTTTTGACTTATTGTCGAAAAAGCAAACTAGTTCAATACAAAAAAATGCATTTCTAACACCGGCATTCAAATTTAAGGGAATACCTTGTCGAGACCGACGTGTCTGTACGAATAAGTAATTGTGCCCTAAACCTAATAATTGGTTGTGTCACTCTTTGCAGCAATGAATACCCTTGAGCGTATCCAGCAATTTTGATCGAACCATGTGGAAGACATTTGTGTCGCTTTCCTTACTATAATTTGTTTTATTTTGCAATATTGGAGGAGTATGAACTGTCACCATCCATGAGATTTTGTTTCATTTGTCACACATGGTGTTCCGTACTCATTTCAATCGTAAGTTTCAATATGCCACATGTCGACGTTTGTTGTTTTCTCACTATTTTCCCCTCATTTCTCCTTTTCCTAATCATAATCCTCTCACAGCTGCAAGCGCATTCATTTAATTTGGTAAACCAATGTTTCCATAATCACCTCCTCGGCGGCAGCTAACGTCTGTCCGACTAGGGAATTCCTTGTCAGATCCTTCCGCAGTCATTCTTTCTTCATTTGCGGTCTGGACCTTTACTACAGGAAGAAGAAACAGATCAAATGTGTTTTGTTTTTTCATTAAGTGGCAAAAATGAGACACGGAAAGAGAACAAAATTGGGGATGACTCATGTCTCACAGTAACAAGGCATACGGCACTTGCAGACAGTTTAATTCGAACGCCACGCATCTGAGCGATCGACGGCCGCTGTGTGGCACATTACCCATTTATATTTTTTTCTCAATGACATCAAAGAGTTATCGGTAATGAAACTCGTCTGGAATCTGAAAAGAACTCGCCACATTGTTGAAATTCGGATGATGAAGGTCTCCCTCGAGCCAAACAAGTCAAACACAGGATCAGCATCCAGTCAGTTGAAAAGTAACGAATCTTGTGAGCAAAATCTGTGAAAATGTATGTTTTAGACAATTGAATTTACATTCAAACGCTGGAAGAAATAACGCAAAGACAAACAGTCTTACCAGTGTTTGTTACGCAAACAGAATCAGCAACGTAATTACTCCTTGCCATGTACAGAGTAATGCTTTGCAGGTCTGCCTGGTCTTTTAAGTATGTGTGTTGCCTTTGATGTGTTCTCGATTTGAACAGTGTGTGTGAACTGGTTCGTGGGAGTGGAAGTCGCAGTGTTCTGTTATGTTGCAATGTAAGAAAAATGTCAGGGGAAAAAAACAAAAAACAGAATAAATCCTGATAGAAACTGCAAAACATATTTTTATCATGATTTAACAGTTTATCATGTTTAATTTGTTCACGTTTCTGTTCATCCGAAGTTGGACTTATTTGTGTTTTTGGAGATTTTTAATTTTTTTTCTTTGACATAGAGTGAAATCTTTCTCCAATCTGAAGACAGATGAGTTTTTGTTGAAACTGAACAGGTGATGGATCCTTTTCCCCTGTGCTGAAGTTGATTATTTGGTCAAAACCTTGGACTCAGCTAACGTTGCCCTCAGTTCACTTATGCTAAAATCTCATTTAACATCACCATGCTGAGTTATAACATGCAGACTGGTATTTGATTGGCACAGTGGGTGAGCTTGATTATAATAGAAAGGTGGGCAGAGGCAGCGTCCTGCAAAATCAACCGTCTACGAAAGAGACAAACTGCTTTGCTAAGCTTAGAACTGATCCCGTTGTTACGCAAACCTTCATAGATATTCTTGTTGAGTGTTGTGTGCGAATGCTTCTCTGCCTGCAGAGCTAATTTTACACCAAGATGCAACGCCCAGCTCAACATGTAGCTATTCGCTCAGCAGCCCAAAACAAACAGCAGAAACTACTGTTACTCATCCATTTCATTATTCATAAAACTCTTTGTTTTTGTATTATGGTAAACTAAGAAGCCATAATTCACTGCGTTTTATGAGTGAAGGTGCTTCAAATCTTGCTGCATCAGCGTGGTTGCTTCCAGCAGGACTCATTAAAATTTCAGGGTGATCTGATCACACATCGGTCAAGACAAGATGGAAGTGAAGTCTGAAATATTACATTTTACTTATAGGGATCAGAAAGTGGGCTGCACAGTGCAGCAAGAAGGTCCTGGGTTCGATTCCCGGCCGGGGTCTTTCTGCACGGAGTTTGCATGTTCTCCCTGTGCATGTGTGGGTTCTCTCTGGGTTCTCCAGCTTCCTCCCACAGTCCAAAAACATGACTGTCAGGTTAATCAGTCTTTCCAAATTCTCCCTAGGTGTGAGTGTGTGTGTGCATGGTTGTTTGTCCTGTTTGTTTCTGTGTTGCCCTGCGATAGACTGGCGACCTGTCCAGGGTGACCCCGCCTCTCGCCCGGAACGCAGCTGGAGATTGGCACCAGCAACTCCCAACCCCATTAGGGACAAGGGTGAAAGAAAATAGATGGATGGATCGGAAAGTGAAATAAACCTTTGGGGTTTTCAGACATGGGACTGGAAATGGAAGTCAAGAGATTCAGAAGTTAAGACGAGGAGTTTGGACTAAACAATTTGACAACAAGTAAGGCTTTGACTGAGCTAATCCAGGTACCTCTGCAGGTCTAGAATTTCTTGGTGTTAAAGTCAAAATCTCAAACTCAAACATGGCTGACTTGGAAAAACTGCTTATAGCTTATATACTGATTTTAAAGTAAACCCATTGCACACTTAGTACAGTGCACTGTGTTTTGTGAACGTGTTGTGACAATGTTGAGTTAGCATGCATTGCTAAGAGAAATTAGCTTAGTGATTTTACAAAAAAACAAGTTTTTTTTATTATTATTTGAAATAAATTATTGCCTCAATAATTCAGCTTTTCCAATACATGTCAGGATGTCTGTAGAGTAAGATAACTCCTGCCTTGTACTGGAACTAAAGGGCCATTTTTTATGAACGTCTTGAACCACATCTATTTGTAATTCAGCTTTCACAGATTCACTCAAACCAACAAAAGCATAAGAACCTGCGTGTCCATCAAAACACACCGGACAATCTGATGCCACCTACACATTTTAATATCGTAATGCTTTTTATCTCTTTATCTCGCCGCATTCCTCTGAAAAATAATAGGGTGCCAATCGGGAACGTCTGCAGACACCATAGATTCGATGAGTGCAGCAAAACAACACTCCTCTATTGCAGCTATTCATCTTACCTTGGCTGCATGAACACTGAGCCAGTCTGCGGGTGGTTCTGTACGTCTGTACACCGTTTTAAGAGTTTAATAATTCAGAAAGCAACCTGTTTGAAACAAACAAAACTAAAGCTGCCAGCTAAACCGAGACTGGAGCGCCATCAACACCTTTTGTGTGTTTATGTAAGAAAAGCAGAGCAGGGTGGTCTTAAAAACAAACATGTTTTGCTTGGTAAATGAAAAAATCCCACATGCTTGACGGTGCATTGAAATGATTTGCATTCACTAACACAAATTTGTACCAAATCAGCTTCTTTAAACAGAGACACTCAATGCTTTCTCTGGAAGAACTTAATTATATCAACCCTCACACATCAATATACACCAGTAAGCTTGTTTTGGACACTGTTTCACCTCTTGTCACCATCAACAGATGTTAACTGCTTCACAGTGGAGAGTCTTACGTCACCCGGAAGTCCCTTAATCCACCCGGGCCGACCCAGCTGTGAGGCCAAGATAAGCAGTGACCACTGAAATGCGGTTGCACAAATTACAGCAGCCGTGCAGATCACCGCCTTGTTCTCACCGACGAAGCCCAGGCAAACAAAAAGAGCTGCTTTTTCTTCACGTTAACCACGTTAACTCCTATGGGAGACGGATAAAATTATCTTATCTTATCGTTCCCCTCCTTGCCTCTGAAACAGAGATGTGAAGTGTGAGCATGTGACAGAAAATGCGGTATGGGCTGAATTCACAGCCGCAACGTTTAAAACGTGTTGCTGTGCGTCAGTGTGTTTCTGGTGGAATATTTGGCACACTGCAGTTTGACAGCAAGCTCAGGCTGGAGGATCGTTACATAAGGTGGCTGCGGGGAGATTTAAAACAAGAAATTGGCTTGGCAGAAGCAACACGTCAGGTTTTCTACTCCAAGCTGGCCCGAAATAGTTAAAAAAAAAAACATTTTTATAGAATGAAAAAACACAGAGAAATGAATTCCATAAGAAGATCTTCTATTCACACAATCAGCATTGCTTGCCATCAATCCTCACGGGACTATTACATCATGTTTTCCTGTTCTCCAGCCGTGGAAACAACACGGTCAGCTAATGGCAAGACAAATATGATTCTAAGCATGTCACTTTGAGGAGGGGGGAGGAAACTGTGACCCTACTTACATAAGCCTCAGAGCCAATGAGTGATGCTCTGTTTTCCAGCAGCTCTGCTCCTGGATCTGCAGCCGGCGCAGGCAGGCTCGGCTCGGCCGGGGGATTACACGTGTCATGTTTATGTTTCCCGACTTGCTCCTGCATGGAAGAACTTCACTGTGGGGTTTTATGTGGAAAACAGATTCCCGGGTGTTCACTGCTTGGCGGCTCCACAACGAAAGGTTTCATGAGGAGCTGAAGGTGTGGGATCAGAATACACAGTCAGGGTCAGCTACTTCTGATTGCCACTCCGCTTTTTACATGGATTCTTGTGTTGTTGTTGGTGTTTTGTTTGCCTTTCCATTTGTACTTTTAAGATCAACTTTCTTGAAAGTCAAACTGTTGGCTGGGTCTACACGGGACAATTACGACTTAATAAATAATTAATTCTTTCAAATTGGAACGTAAGCAAAGACCAGATTCATAGTGTAACTTTTTTTTGCAAAATGTTTCATTTTTACTGAGCCTTTAGGGAGAAAAACTTATTGTCACCAGTGTTATCAGTCATCAGTTCTTAGAAACCGCAGAGGAAAACGGGCCACCGATGGAAACCAGCTTGATCCAGTAGAGATCATGTCAGACCAATCAGGTTGGCTCCGTCCGCAGGGGCCCCCATATCAGTCAGTTAATATAGTAAACATAGAGCCTGAAGGGAACGTGGAGCTTTCCTTTTTTCATTTGGTAGAATCTTCTTACGGTTGACAGCCATGGAATTATTTCAATAAATATACACTGCTTTACTACTACCCTACAAATACATAAAACTCTAATCGAACATGTTTTGCTACCTCTAAGTGTGAATGTAAAAATATTTTAGTGGCAAAATATTGAAAAATGATAAAATCATTGGAAATAAAAAAAAAAAGAAAAGAAAAAATATTAAGTTAAAAATTCTGTTAAGGTAAGACAGGATAGCTTGACCCAGTTTACTAGTTTTACCCAGTTTACAGAGCGACGTTCTGTGACATTTTAGAAAGATGCCCAGCATAATATTCCACCCCGCATCAAAGTTGATAAAAAAAATTACAAGTAATGCATTTTATCATAAGCGACACAGCGGATCTGGAAACTAAGAGACTGTAATTGTTTTGGGGATTTTTTGGTTTGTTTTTTTAAAAAGCTGGGCCAAAAATATCCACGGTACTGTAACTGTGTCCTCAGTCTCTATTTCAATGTGAGTTTCAGATGAAAATCACTTGTTACAAACCCTGGATTAGTTAGCTCCAGCTTTGCAAGCCGTGCACGCCAAAACTGATCTGATTGCTGGAAATTGGCCACGCAGCATGCAGTCGCACAAAAACACAGTCACTCAGGAACAGGTATTTGAACTCTGCTGATTTAAAATTACCTTGTTCTTACAAACAGACTTTTAAAAAGCTCTGCAAATGTGTTCATGGATGTGAAACTGGACCTTGATTTTCATGTCACGTTTTGGTTGCGTGTTTTGCCTGGACAGCCAAACCTGAGCATGTTGGCTGTATTTTTAAATGTTGGCACTTGTATTATAATTTTAGAAAAGCAAAGTGGTTCATTTGAAATTGTTTTAGACGTCTTTAAACACCTTACCAGAATTTCAAGCTGCTGGTCTTCTTTTTTCTCTCCCCAGGCTTCAGATTGCTCTTCCAGTTTCCCCACGGTGCTGCTCACTCTCACAAATCAAACTAAAGGCTTTAGGGGTAAAAATGGGCAAACACTGCTCAAAATATAGAGTAATTATGTTCTGTGGGATTTTAGTCATGCTATGTTGGAATAAATGTGGGGGTGCTGTAATTTATTCCTCACCAGATAATACGTTTTTCATTTAAAAATAAAAAAAATTGATAAGGTAAATAACAATTACTTAATTGTTAAGTAATATTACCTGGAACCCAAATGTTTAAGTTGATTTTAAATATCCACATGCCCAAATGTTATCAAAGCATTTTTTTTTACTGTTGTATATTAACAAAGCTGATAAAATGTATCTTCAAAGTTATGATAATATGACTGATAAATAAATGTCAGTACAATTTTGTACTGTTTCGTGTCATTTTGCGGATTAATACCTACTTATCTCTTATTCTTAATGTTTTGACGGGGACCTCTGTGGTGATATTGACACTATAGGGAGGCCACTCGCGACACAGCACAGAGGAGGAGGGCTGGAAGTCGAAGCTCCTCCAACTGCAGCCATTTCCCTCATTCCCCCCGAATCTTCAGCTCCAGGTGCGTTTGTTTACCTGCCTGCTCGGTCCCAGGCGGGAGCGCTCGCGCGCTGGGGGGGGTTTTTGCGCCGCGAGCTCCACAAGGACGGGCTGTACCACCACAATGACGAAGAGCAGGGGGGGGAGTCAGCGAGTGAAACTGGGCTTATTCTGGCTATATTAGCTAAACAATAACTCTAGTCCCCGGACGTAAACTATAACACCAACAAAATAATATTTCTAATGTTTCTAAAGAAGAATAATGGACTTCAAGAGGTTTTAGTCGTCAGCTGTTCTGTTTATAAGTTTCTCTCCCCCCCCCCTTTCCAAACTCCGAGGCTCCATCTTGCTTTTTGATTGACCGCAACATATATATGTTTTTTTTTTTCTGGGTGCTGAATTTTTTTCCCCTGCTGGAAAGAAATAAAGCAACAGTGGACGGCTGGGAAAGAAAAAGGCACGGCGGAAAATAAAAAGCGGTGAAGGAGAAAGTGTCGTAACAGGAGCTCCGCGGGAAAAGTGGGGGACAGGTTGGGAAAAAGAGCAAGAAGAAACTGAGCAAGTGGGGAAGGAGACTTGCCATATATATTTTTGGAGTCAGTTCATTTCATTGACAGCGAGCTTCAAATTGAAAGGTATGTCTCCGCTTGTTTTTCTCTCCCGCGTGCACCCAAATTGTTGAGAAATTATTCTGAAAGTCTTTTGTTTTGTTGTCGCTCTTACATTAAATTCTGTTATAACAGTAAATAATGTAAACGTTGACTGCTTAGCTAGAATGTATTCAACTCATACGTCTGTAAAGGGAAAACTAATATCTGCTCGCGCAAGAAATAGTGTTTTTAATTAACGCGAGAGCTTGTGGCAGAGCGCGTTATTGATGCGCACATGTGGCACAGCCAGTGGGCTCTTTGTTGCTCCAGCCTCCTGCTTACAGTAAGTGACCGCGGCATGGCAGGATACAGGCCGGTATTGACATTTTCATACCGCACGAACTTGTGTGATATATGTCCACTCCACAGGGCTGCAGCTCGAGGCTGTTTAATGGTTCAGTGCTTTGTATTTACGCCACTGCGAGGGTTGTATTTTTTTTTCTCTCTTCTTCTTTTCCTCCCAATGCGAAGTGCTGGGAGGGAGCCGCCACATTGCCAAATATGTGTCAATGTCAAATGGAGGTGTGTCCCCTGAGTGTGGCTTCAGTGGCCCCCGTGTTGGCTCGGATAGAGAGACGACTGACGTACAATGTCACAATAAAGGTCCGTTTCACGAGGAAACCCGCGCATATCTTTTAGATGTAGCCTGTTCTGGGGGGGCTGTTCTGATTCGGTTTGTCGTGCTACCCAGAGGCGCACACATTCACTCACAGAAGCTCGCGCGCAGCTCCTGTGAGTCATACCGCATTTGGACGCTCGCGCTGCTTGAGCAGAAGTGGAGAGAGCCCCTGCTGATAGCGTGCACGCGCACACTCAGATAGCCTCTCCGAAAGTAGGAATTGTGTTTCTTATTTGTTTTTGATTTAAACGATCAAATATTTTAAAAAATAAATAAATAAAAAATGCGGGCGCACGAGGACACAGGAAACGCACCTGTACCTGCACGCGCAGTGACAGAACTGATGGATGGGCGGCGACGCAAACACAGCCACGTTCAGCAGAAAATGCCCCGGATTTTTTTCTTGCTGGGGCGTGGTGTGTATTCAGCACTTAAATCTCCATGTTCACAACAAACAGAATGAATGACCACAGCAGAAAGTTACTTTCTAAATTCAAATACAAATGAGACGATTTAAAGGGTCAGTTAGCCAATTTTCGAAAAGGTGAATCCTGTTTCACTTCTTGCCCCATACCGCTTTTTTCAAATCTCATTTTACACCTTTTGAGCTGTAGTCCTCTCTACATTTTGCCATTGAGGCTGGGAAGTTAGAGAAACCCAATTGAAAGCAGCACTGCTTTTGATAAGGTCTGACCTATGCCTGCAAATGCACTCACAAATGTCATGTTCGAAAGGCTTTTAGTTTGATGTGTTGCAATCAGGCGTGGAAACTCGCAGCTGCTACGGGCCAGATGCGGCTGAATTTATAAAGTGGCTAGTAAATTTGATCAACCCACAAGCTGAAGTGGTGGGTGTGCAATTTGAATATTTCGAGAGTACGCACCAATAACTATAAGTGATTGACAATTGTGGCTTAATAATAATAATCCATTTTATTTTTGTGGTGCTTTTCTAAAAACTCTAAATACATTATAGGAATCAAGCAAAATTCACACTAATTTGTGTTAAAATTACAACTATTTGCTTGGAACTAGAAGCAACCAAATAGCTTATTATGCACTACTTTTTCTAAATATTTTTTTCAATTGTCATTTTAGGCACATTTTTCACAAATGGGAGAACTCCTNAAAAATAATTTTGTACCTTTGTTACTAAGAGATCTGCATTTATGGTAAATTTCATTTAAAGAAAGTGATTAATATAACTATTCACTTACGCTTGACTCTAGCTCCCTCCTTATGTTGATGTGCCCTTAGGAAAGGCACTTACCGTATTTTCCGGACTATAAGTCGCACCAGCCATAAAATGCTTAATAAAGCAGAAAAAGACATATATAAGTCGCACCGGAGTATAAGTTGCATTTTTGGGTGAAATTTATTTGATAAAATCCAACACCAAGAACAGCCTTTATTGAAAGGCAATAAAAATAGAATAGAGCCAACAGGCTGAATAATTGTACGGTATGCTAACGTTACATGACAAACAACGAACTGAGAACGTGCCTGGTATGTTAAC
>CAEGAD010086184.1:0-37883 GCA_903067055.1 Poeciliopsis paucimaculata | reverse complement strand
AATTTTAGCATATACACTTATTTTAACATACTGAATGGTGCAAGTCCATGTTAGTAAACATGCTTATGATACTGTGTAATTTTTTAGCCAAACTTAGCATTGATGCTAATGTTTAACATGAGAACGCTGGGTCCAATCCGACGGGCACACTTTGGAAGGCCCCGGTTAAATTTCTTCAGGAATTTTCTAGTTAAATTTTTTTATCGTTTCTGATAAAGAGGCGTACACAATTTGCTTTTTTTAATAATCAGGTGATCAAATGGAGAAAGCTGGTCCCGGTGGTCTTGATGTTAGATGAGCAGATTTGCTCTCATTATTGATGAAAGAAAAGAAATTGTTTTATGGGCTGCCTGTTGGTTTGTAGTTTGGTTTTCTTGGTTTTAGTGAGATGTATTGAATTATTTACTAAACTGGAATTTCACCGCTTAATAATCTGTTAAATAATAATCGATTACCATCAACCTGTTGAGAGGCTGCAGGTGGAAATTAGCATTCTGTTTTAATCACAGTAACAGAGGAATTACCTCACAAATAATTTTTGTCTCTTTATTTACTGAAAACGGGAAAATTTATGCAGAGTCCAACAATGTCTCACCTTATCTCGAAGTTGAGGGAAAATGGTTAGAGCCCATCCCAGCAACTCTTGGGCCATGCTGTTTTTCAGGTCCAGATATTCCGGACCCCTCTTGCCAACTTTGGTCTCTTTCCAATCCTCAAACCACTCACAGTGGGACATGGTGAGTAATGTCATACTGGACTTACCTGTACAAACACAGGAGAATACAGAAGAGCAACACGTGGAAAAGGAGAATTTTGAAATTTGTGGGTAAGATCAGACACTGCAGTGAAAGACATCTCACTCAGGAATTCACAGCGGTCCTGGGGGGTGAATGTGTTACCTGGGTGTCTGATGGCGGCTGTTGGATCTTTAGCCGATGGGAAGGTGATGAACATCATGGGTATGTTTCCTAACACCTGCTCTCTGTTAAGAGAAGAGTACGCTGGCAACATGCCCCCAAACACAGAGACATGAGCAATGCATTATTGTTATGCTTCTTTTTTTAAATATTTATACCCCTTAAACCTTTCCAGATTTTTTTAACTTCGCACCCATAACACTTCAGATTTTACTAAGATTTTATATGACAGACAAACATGAACAGTGCAGAACCATGAAGTGAAAGTAAAATCCTACATGGTTGTCAAAGGTTTTTTTGGAAATAAAATCCCAACTGAGTCAAGACTTTGTGGAGCTGTCCTGTCCTTCATGTCGTTTGAAGCTGTGAGCTTTATGTCTGAAGGTTGAGAGACAAAATATTCCTCATTCTTCTTTCCTAAGCAGCTCCGATTAAATCAGACTGTATCTAGAGTGTTTGTTTCAATCAGTTTTTAAATCTTGCATCAGATTTGGAGTTGGATTTAGGCCTAGACTTTGACTAGGCCATTTTAAGACGTAATACTTTGAGCGCTGTTTCAGGATTGTCCTTATTTTTCTCCTTCAGTCTTCCCATCAACTCTGACCAGATTCCCTGCCCTGGTTGAAGAAAAGCACGATGCTGAAAGAACCGTTTCCTTCGGAGTTCAGGATGATGTTCAATGCCGCTTTTCCTCCAAACATAACATTTTGTATGTAGATGAGGAAGCAAAGCTTTTTCTTAAACTGATTAAACCAATGTAAAGTGTTCAGTCAGAAAGAATAAAACATGAAGGAGCAAACATAGAGTGAGTCCAAGTCGTTGCCTTTATACATCCAGAAGTTCTTAGAAACAATGTTCAGCTCTTCCTTGGTTCCATCCAGACCAACAAAGACCAAGAAGGAACCCATACCATGACGAAGCATGCCTAGTAGTGACTGGATTTCTACACACACACACACACACACACAATACCAAAAAAGACAGGAGACACCAAATGAAGAAAATAATATCAGAAACATGTACAGTTAACCGAGTGGAAACATTTTACCTCGTTTTTCCTGAATGTGCTGTGGTAGAAATTTCTGGAAGGTGTTGAAGATTCCAGCGTCAGAAATGACAACAGGGGCGACGACCTCAACCTCTTGTTGTCCTTTGAGAACCGTAACACCTTGAAAACATGCAAAATACTTTATGGTGGTATTTATTTTAGAGAAAGTGTGCAACGTGGCTCACCGAGAACATGTTGCAGATGTTAGCCTGGAGTTACAAACAACAAAAGATGGCCACATCAAGCAGTACCTTTGAGTGATGGAAGCATAGTTTTTGTTTGCTCTGAGATGTTGAAGGGAAGATTGGATGCAAAAACAAACTCGAGAAGCCATTAAACAATCATTCAGGCATTCAGACTCTTCTGCCTTCTTGATATTTTTGGGCAGGAGTTGTTTGCACTGTGGCCATGTTAAATTTGGTTAGGTTAGGTGGTACTTTATTGATCCAGAGGAAATTATGAGGTAGCCTGTTGCTCACTAATTCCTGCCAAAAAAAACCCCAGCTCAGAAATCTTGAGATTAAGCCCAGAAATTTTCTAGCAAACAATTTAAATTTCTAATGAATTTTCCGCCTGAACAAACCGAGTCAATCCAAATGTGGTCTCTAACACTTTGCTTCAACTTGTCTGTAGATGACATTGAAGTGTTACTCTTAAAGTTTACCAAAACTTGACCAAAGGTCTTCCTCTGCTCACCACAGGCCTTCCCCTGACTGTTGATGAGGATGCGTTGAACAGGCGCCCTGACCAACACTTCACCGCCTGCCTGCTGAATGACTGAAACGATGTGGAAGGCAATTTCACTGGCCCCCCCGTACGGGTAGTACGCTCCACGTTTGTAGTGGTGGAGAAGAAGCGCATTGATTAGGAAGCTGGACTCTTTAGGAGGGACACCTGCAGACGACAGAACACAAGGACCGTGAACAATGTGTGCAGCACACAGCTGATGAGCTGAGGTCTAAAAGTGAAGAGCACCGTAGAAGAAGTAGGCAGAGAGCGCCTGCAGGTCCTTGTTCTGAGTGAGTCGGGACATCATCTCTGAATGGCTGGTTGTTGCTAGGCGAAACACAGGAGATAGTCTATCCAACAGGCCAGTCCAAATCAGAAAGTTTACCACCAGGTAGGGCAGGATCTTCAAAATGGCAATAAGTGGAGTTCTCTGAGAGGCGTACTGCAGAAGGGCAGAGTCCAGATTATTTCTCAGAGTTATGCACATGCTTTTCTGTCAAACAGCTGTTAGTTCAGAGATGAAGCTTGACTATTTTTCATGGAGCTGCTTCTAGGAAGTCAGCGAGTGCGACCACCACGGCTTTCAGTATAAACACTGCAGTAGAACAGCAGCAAACGTAGGAGTGGGAGTCAGCATCATATAAACAGCGATTAGATGTTTCTTATTCGGGCATGTAGCAACATAAATCACGCAGGTGAGTCTACTGAGAGATTGAGACCAATGCCTGGGCCGAGTGTCCACTGATTAAAAGTTCATTAATGCAGCGGAAACCAGAAGTTTACATAGAACTTTTCTCTCACTGTCTGCAGTTAAAACAGACCAAACTTCAAGACCACACCAGGAACACTCTGCTGAACATGTTTTTGGTCCAAAATGTAAAAAGCCAGATCGCAGTCTGTAAATATTTACAGGGTAAAAACCTTCTTATTTGGAGACATGTCCTCTGGTCCAATGGGACTAAAGTATCCACCAGAGGTTACTTTATGTAGCGATGGGCAAAATGACCATTGTTACATATGGAGGGAAAAGAGGGATTCTGATATGCCTGTGTGCTGGTTTTACTCAGTCCACTTGCAGCACCTTATAACTGACTCTCATGCCCAGATCATTATGGATATCACACACACACACACACACATGCACATACACCCACACGCGCACACACACACACACCTTCATCAGTTTCATAAACTCATCAATGGCTTCCTCTTCTTCTGGAAATTGCTTCTTCAAGGAATCTGCCATCTCAGTTTTCCCTGCGTGAATATGATACTCCCTGAAGGAAGACAGGATGGTCAGGTTTAGATCTGATGGTGGGACAGCTTCCTGGCTGGAAACATAACGTGTGATGAAACTATTGCTGGAATGAAACATGCATAATTATTCAGTAATGACCTGTAGATGGTTGCAAGGGATGTTACAAGAGCAACATCCTTCATAAAGATGAACCTTTTGCTATTAAGAAAAGTGCCATGGATATAACCTATAGGACAAAATATCACATTGATGATGACATGGAATACCTGCAGTGGCCTGGCGATCCAAACAGCACAGTGTCATAATGTTGTTCCAGTTTGACCATCTGTAGCTGTCCCTCAGTGATCTGATCCAAAGCGACCCTCAGCAGGCTGTTCTCATGAAGTTGACCCAAATAATGGATCCCTGATGGAAGCAGGTCAAGAAGGAACTGAGGCATTTTTAACCTTTTAAACAAATCATTTATAAATATTTTGAACTGATATTTTTCAGTTATTTTTAGGTTTGAACTAATTATTTTTGTGGAGTTCATATTTTGGTTGTTCTTATTTATTGATGTGTGCATTTTAGCTATAAAACCATGCTAACCTTAAATCAATGATTTGATCTCTTTGTGATAAAGACAAAGAACATTTGAATCATTCTGATTCAAAGAATGATTCAGAACCTTCCTGTGTAGTGCAGGTGTGTTTTGCTGAGGAAACCTACCCACATCGAACTCAAAGCCCTTGTTTTGGAAGGTGTGTGTGCAGCCCCCAGCAAGGTCATGCTGCTCCAGAACCACGACTTTCTTCCCAGCTTTGGAAAGAATCGCTGCAGCTGCCAAGCCTCCAATGCCGCTGCCAATCACCACCGCATCCAGAGCAGGTGGGACCCGGTCGGCACGGAACCCTGCGGGAAATGCCTCATCATGTCAGGCTGTGAGAATGACGCTACGTTCCATTTGTGGTCGGAACTGGAAAATTTGGACTTCCAAGTCAAAAAGTTGAACAGGAATCTCCCTCTGAAGTCAGACTTCCCACTTGGAAAGTGAAAGAATTTTTCAATCGCTGACTTTGAGATCCAATATGGCCGCTCCTCGCATCAACAACAGGAAGCATTTATTTTACATGACACAATTTAAAGATTGTGTCATGTTTAAAATCAATGTTACATACCTGCAGCTCTAAACTGAATAAATTAAAGGTGGTGTTTTGCATATGGGAAGTACAGCTTAAAATGATATTCATGGAGGTACTATGAACAATAGCTAATTGAAATCACTACTTTACCAAGTAGGATGTTATTTTGTGTGTGACGTCAATCCCGTCTCTGAGTTTTGAGGCAAAAGGTAAGCATCATGTTAAAGTAATGTAAAAACTTCACTTCAAACCGTTAACCCTCAGCGGCCTTAGCGTGACGCTCAGGAGGAGCGCAGAAAACGAAGCGAGGTCGTCCCGTCACACCGCCATTTATCAATTTCTAAAACCACATAAAAAAAAACTTGTAAATGCTGGTTTACATTGGTTACATTTTTAGGTGTCTGTTTCTGTTTGTTGCTTGAATGAACAAACAGAAAAGCAGCTTGATTAAAAAAAAGATGTTAAAATTAAACAACTTCCTCAAATAAATCATACAGTCTGTGAGTTTCTGGGACACAGAGGTTGCTTACAGAAATTTTTAAAGAACTTGACATGAAAGTTCTATAATTTACAAAGGACTTTTCTAAATCCTCTTGAAACTCATCATGTATCTTCATCGTGTTTTTTTTTTTTAGAAAATATCTGGTAAATTCTAAAGAAGTAAATTGTGGAACGTATAGGACGGATTAGGCTGCTCCAGATGGTTTATGATGTAAAGCTCTATGAACTGCCTTGTTACTAAAATATGCTTTAAAAATGAACTTGATTGATTGACACCAGTCATTAGAGATAAACACTCTGTCATTAGCTACCTGCAGCGATATATAAAAATGACTGTCAATTTTTTTTGGGAAAAAAAACTGTCAATTTTTTGACAGTTTTACTGTAATACCAGTTACAGTAATACAGTAACTGGTATTACTGTAACTGGTAATACCAGTTACAGTAATACAGTAATACTAGTTACTACAGTAACTAGTATTACTGTATTACAGTAATACCAGTTACTGTAATACAGTAACTGGTATTACAGTACCAGTTACTGTAATACCAGTAACTGGTACAGTTACTGGTATTACAGTAACTGTACCAGCTACTGTAATACAACTTGTCAAAAAAAAAAAAAAAAAAAATGCAATAAAATAAGACCAACTTACAGTCAGTGCTTCATTCATGCCTTCTCTTTGCATACATTTCCTCTTTCTCTTACCTTTCTTCAGTCTGGCATCTCTCCCGTTGCTGTTGGTGACCAGAGGTCCTGGGGGTCTCAGACACTTTTCATTGAACACCTTGTAGCGCTTCGCAGTGATCAATAACAAGATGATGGCCGGCGCCACCAACAGACAACTCAGGACAGCAAACACCCACAGCCACATGGCAGAGGAGAACTTTACTCGACGCGACAAAGATCAGAAGAAGGAATGCAGAGGAGATGAGACGAAGGTCAAAGCATTTACTGCGGAGGGGGAAGGAGAATCTGAGAGTTGGGTAAGAGGAAGAGCAGAACTGTCACGAAGGCGAAAAACTGCAAGAAGTCTCAGTTTGGAAGCAGTGAAAGGGAGAGGATTAATGGGTATTCACATCAAGAAGTCAGTAAAATGTGGTAAAACATGTGACAATCAGGACTTTGAGAATGGTAGAGAAGATTCTTTACGGCAAGACATGAGACCAGTGGGAAAGAGAGAGCAGCTTGTTCATCAGACCTGCAGTGTGGAGTCCTCACAAAAACCCCAAATGAACCACTCCTCATTACTGAAGCACCTAGAGACAAAGGTAAGTGTTCTTCCTTCCACAAATACCAGTCTGCAAAGCCCATTCTTTCATAGTTCTTTGATAAAATACATCACAAATCACAGCAGTTGTCTCATCTTATTGGCTTTTTGAAAAAAGACCAAAACCGAGGTAGCCAGAGGAAATACATGAAGAGATGATGCAAGCGCAGAGTCGGATTGAGTCCAGGACATTTTATTCTCCCTCTGGAAATGCTGATAAAACCGTTCCATCAAAATATAAAGTATACATATAAAAGTTCTGCATGATTTCCAGATTTAGGTTTCTCAGCAGGATGTTCTAAGATAAAAGAAAATCACACATTTAAATCAAACCAATAATTTATTCTGAAAAGATTAAAGCATACTTAATGATAAAAAAAAAAAAAAAAATCAGGCTTAATCCAGTATTACATTTACAGTAAGACAAAATATGTTTTTCAGTCATCGTACTTGCAACAGTTTGTAGTTTTTGAACTATAACAAGTTATAAAAATGCACTGAAATGTCGCTTGTCAACAGAAAATGGAGGATTTTCCAATTTGACCAGCCAGTCGGAAACTCAAAAATAGAATTTCTTATTTGTGAACACTGCTAACAAGAGAACAATCCAAGTTAGCAATTCCCAGTGTCAGTAAGATGTTTGAATTAATGTCTGTCTGTGAATGGGAGAGTGAGAGCAAGACTTCAATATGATTCAATAATTTCATATAAACTGAACCAGGAGCAGCAGAAAGGAGACAGCTGGAAAATTAAAAAGCTCCATTTGAATGAGCCTCAGATCCATATTTATAATTAAGTAGTTAAATATGATTGGTTTAAAACAGAGGCTCTGGACTCTGGCCTAGCAGATAACAGGAGGGAGAATGGAGGACAGAAAAGTAGCTCTGCTTTATACTTTAGAGAATTCAACCTTATTTATGGAAAGTTATGATTCTGAAAACATTGACAGCCTTTTGGAAATCACAGACTTTCAGTTTCCTACACACAGGAAAATAACGATAGCTGCACACCCCACCCCAGGGGCTTCCAAAAGATGGAAAAGAACTCATAACTATATAATCTTTCTTTTAGAACAATACGACATTTATTGGAACTGCTCTCACCCAGTGTCGCCTCTGATCCCAAGGTAAATATGTTGACCAAAAAATGCTTTGAATATTGTTTTTAGTATCTTCTGATACTATAGTTCTTAACTAGAGTCCACTAAATTTTTATGAGGAAATCAAAGCTTTACTGAACAGCAAATTGACAATACAATGCTGATCAACACATCTCTAATACAAAACAATGTCTGCTTCATCTAAATTGTCAAGAAATAATTCACATCGTGCCAACATTTTGAACAAGTTTTACATAATAATATGGACTTTTTCCATTGTTCATATCAAATACATAGATACATTTGTACCATCTTCACTGTATACACTATGTAGTAGATATACTGGAAGAGATATGTACTGTAAACCTATATTTGAAGACACTTCTTGCTTGAAGTTATACAGGAAATCATCAGAGTTACAGACCAGAATAAAAAAAAAAATGCTTCTGTCCTAAGATGTACCAACATTCATAAAGATAAAGGAAAAAATGTCTGGATAGCATCTATTTTATTTTTTTTTAAAATTGAGCGAGGTTTTGGAATGTCTTCAGAAGAGCAATAATGAAGAAGTCAAACTTTCCAGGTGATCGGAACCTAAAAGCTCCCAGACAAACATCTGTTCTTAAGGAACATTTAGGAAAGAAAGCATAGATAATAACTAAAAATCTCTTCCCAAAAGGAACTGAAACAACCACTGCCAGTTAACAATCAGTATTTAACAAGCACCAGTTTTCCTTGTTTGTGAATCAACATTGTGCGTTAAAATCTCCCAGTAGCTGCTAGTCAGAACCATGATCAGAAGCTGCGTTTCCATTGACCATATAATTGCAAAAAATAGGAATTACAAAAATAAATTTGCTTACTGGAAAGTCACAATTTTTGATTAAAAACCTTTTGTTTGATGTGGTTTATCGGCGGTATCGAAGTGTGATAAATAACCGAATGATTCTACTGGAGGAAAAAAACGAAGAAGATGTCAGGAAGTCCTTGGCTTGTTTTAACTGGCTCAATTAGTTTTACAGCTGACTTGCACTGAAAGAGTTTCTTTCAAATGCAGTTTTATGTTCACTATATTTGTTTCACAAAACCCACGTGGCAGCAGATTATTAGACAGACGGAAGAGTTGACAACATCTAATGCCTCAGTTATTTAAACTACATGAATCAGTTTGGTATATTCTGATCATCTGCAAGATCTTAACAGTATTATGTCACATGCTTTGGGTTTATAGAATTCCCATGTAAAGCATACTCTGTCCAGCTACTGGAGAAAACACCTCTAACTTCTTTATTTCCATCTCAACAGCAGGGTTATACTAGAAAAAGTTGCTTCTGACCATCTGCTGTTGTTTTTGCAATGAGAAAAATTTACATTTCACAATGACTTTACCACCTTACTGCTTATGTAACATATTAAAAAAAAATGCTACACTGCATTAAGAAATTCGGTATCCTTAAATATATTACAGGCATACAGTGTCTGACTCACAGCTTTTCCTAACAAAACAACCTGCTAAGGCGTGGAAGGCCTCTGAAGGAGCGCTAACCAGAGGGATACGCTAGCTGCTACACTCAGCTAGCATAACGACGTGCTTCCCTTTGTTTTGTATAATCACTGCGCCAATATGTTCACCACCAGATGTTGCTTGTCTGACTTAATGAGCTAAAAACCTAATGATTGTTCAATAAAAGCCTATTGCTGCTGCTAAGTAGTTCACATGAGCGGTAGCCATATTGGAATTTATGGTGGAGATTGATGGAGCAACACATGGTTTAAATGAGCCAGGGTTAGTCTGGTGCATTATTGTGTATGAATGTCCAAGAAATTTGTATGTCAACAGAAAGTAGAAAAATATTTGACATTAGTTGGCAGGATCCGTTTTCTGGCTGAAATGAATCTCTTGGCACATTTCGACCCCAAAAGCTCTGACCTCCTTTATGATATGTAACCAATGGAGAAAAAAAAAATCTCTGAAGTTTGCAAGTAAAATGTAAAAATAGAAAGTTCTGAAGACCTCAGGGCAGTGTTGTAGTTAAGACCACCTAACCGGAGACCGAGACAAGACCAAGACTTTTAGGGTCCGAGGCGAGTTGAGACCAAGACCAGCGCCACATGACACAATAAAATGTGAAATATGATCAAAATTGCTAATCAAGTTGATTTGAAAGATTCACATTCCCATGAAAACAGCTAATAAGAAGATAAGTTCTGCTCAGAACTCTTTGTTCTGCTTGTCTTAAAAGATAACGCCCTGGGCATTTGGCCATATCACTCATGTCAGAAATCACCACTGTCTGCACCATTAAACATAGCAATTGAGCAGTGACGTGCGGTGAGGTTCATAGCTGGTGAGGCACTGACTTAACCATCATCAGATTTACAAATACAGACCCCCTGCATGTTATTGTTTACATGAGGAAATTTCGCGCATGCGGACAAAGCTGGAAGGCAAAAACACTATACCTTTACATGTCATGCATAGCCGCGCTGCCGCCGTAGAATAATTCTGTGTACTCAATCAAACTTGGACATGTAGATATTTATTAATTTCTTGCTATGCTCCACAGCAAAGGGAGAAACCGTTAAAGTATAACTCAAAACCACGTCTCTGTATCAGCACAGCTACATGCATACTCGTTGCCATAGCAACTGACAACACCACAAAAAAAAAAAAAAACATAATTGGTAACGTCGCGTTATTGTTGGGATTTTAAGCGGTGCGTTTTGCATCCAGTGAAAACAGACATGTTAACAAATAAACTGGACAGTATCTTGTAAGTTTAGTGATATTTCCACAGTTGCGGCCTTGACTGGTCTTGTAATAAAATCCAGAGTCCTCGGTGCCCGAGACCGAGACCATCAAAAAAATGGTATCGATACCAGGTCGGGTCTCGAATACTACAACACTGCCTCAGGGTCACAGACGCATGCACATGCATGCACAGAGTCTTACCAAGAAGACTTAAAATTATCCAACGACATTTTGAGACTTTAGTGCACCTCAAGCCAGCCAAGCCTTTATTATCCAACACACTAAGTTCTGCAAGAGGAATGGTACCAAAGGATGCTGAGTCCTCACATCGTGACAGTTTTATTCCACACACACAGTTCCTGCTGTGGTCCAGGTGCATTTGGTCCACGATGTCTGATCTATGCCGTGCCAGATGTCTGTTAAAACTGATGAAAACATGAGTCTTGAGAATTGAAACATGTGCGCAGAGTTCTCAGGTTTTAGAATACCCACGTGACTGGAACCCACTGTGGGTTTTTGGAAACTGTTTCCAGAGCTGCTTTGACGGTGCGATAAGTCTCATCGAGGTTCTCATTGACGATGGTGAGGTCAAAGAAGTGACCAAAGGCAGCCTGGATTTTAGCACTCTCGTCACATGTCCTCTGCAGCTCTTCGTCCTGTAACACAGAACACACAGGTTGGCTCTCTGCACACTTCTTTGACACAAAATTTTCAGTGCTCTGTAAGAGAAAAGGCTCATTTTGCTCATACTGTCAGGGCCTTTGTGACCACCCCAGCCTCTACAGCCGAGTGATTCATCGCCTTGAGAACCTCAAAATCAGGAGACTGCAGGAAAACCACGTAGGGCAAGAACTCCGAGGTCCGCAGCACTTTGAGAGACTAGAAGCAACATGCAGAGTAAATGGACACATTAGATTTTAACTTTAACATTGTATGAAAGTTAACACTTTTCCTGTGATTTTTTTCACAGATTATCTGTCTCCTGAACTACATGATAAGCCAGAAGAGTTTAGACTCGAGCTTCTCGTTGGGTTTTCTGTTCTTCTGTTGGGTGTATTTGTAGCTTAATTAGACTCAAATGTTTCAGACCCTAAAACAAATTTTAAGATCAGGTAAATATAACAAGAGATAGAGTGACAGTTTTATCTACCAACCTGTGGGTTGGCGTCCAGGATGCAGACGCGTCCCGCCTCCACCACCTCGTGGATGGAGTCAATCTTTAAACCATACAAGTTGCCTTCATATTCTCCATATTCAAGATAACGGCCATTCTTGACGTCAGCCTCCATCTTGTTGCGGCTTGTGAAAGCGTACATCCGACTCTCACGTTCTCCCTTTTTAGGCTTTCTGGAGGTGTCTGGATACACACAAAAACACAGTTATTTCAAGATTTTTAGAGGAACCATACTTGTTGTCTTCAGGTCAAATCATGGAATCGCTGAAAGCCGTCGGGTTTCCTACATGGGATGGTGGTGCCGAAGAGCTGCGGATCCCTCAGCAGCAGCTTGGCCTTTAGTCTCCGCCTCCCAACGCCCTGAGCTCCAATTAAAACCAGAGTTTTTCTTTTGAATGGTGGAACCTTGGCCACCTCCTCATACAGCAGGATTTCATGTCTGTCAAACTCTATGAATGAGATGAATGGTTAAAGGAAAGGAAGTAAGCAAGTTAATAAAAAGAAACTTTTCAGAAGGACTCGGGGAAGAAATGTACATTTTCAGAAGTAAAAACAGTGAAATCAGATGTTTACCTGCATTTTTTGTGGTCACATACATCATCTTCTTCTTCTTCTTCACTCCAAGACCAGTGCAAAGATTTCCTGTCACACCATAATAAAATAGTTTTACTGTAGCCAGGCTTATATCAGCTGACTGAATCGTCTCCACAGACTCAGTGGTGGATCCATTCAGCTACCATTTCATATAGTCAGATAAAGAAATCAGAATCTGTGTTGAAATGAAAATAATCTCTAAGCAGGAATTAAACATATTTTCATTAAGCCCATATTTCTGATTTAAAATGTTAATATTCTCATGCTAAGTATGTTTTCATTGGCTGCCAGCTGAAAATCATAACTAACAGAAATAAAGCTTGAAGACATCAGTCTGTTAGCTATTAATTGACATAACATATTTTACTTAGTTAAATATGTCACTGAAATAAATTAACTTTTCAAAGTATTCTAATTTATTGAATATGACTGGACAGATGTGTGAATTTACCAGCAGATGGCAGCAAATCAAAGCTTTTTTTTTCAGAACAAAAACCTCACATCTTGCCCGTTCACCTGATTCGGAAAGTCCACATACCTGCAGGTGCCAACTCCACATCCTTCTTCACAAAAGCCTTTCTTTTCTCCTCCAACATCTGACTGGGGATCAGCCCGGTACTTCCACCCTCCACATGTCGGGCCTGAACACCATGCGCAGCCACAGAGCAATGTTCAAAATATTAGTGTTTAAAACAAAGACTGGAAAGTTCCAAGGTCCTATGAAGGATACTGACGCGACTTTAATTTTGTATTAAAAAAAAGAAAAAGGAAAATTAGAACGTTAAGTAAAACTTGTGTCTTGATTGTTCTTCTCGTACTAAAATATTTCCTGCAGAAACATGAAAATGTTTGGAGGTTTTACTTTCCAGTGAACCACCGAACTAGCAGTTAGCTGAGTAGAAAGTTTCTCTTGTTTTCTCAAACCCCCAGTCGGTTCTGGTTCTGTTGGAAGTTTCCTCCTGTTAAAAGGGAGGGTTTTTTTTCTCTCCACTGTTATGACATGCATGCTCAGTATGAGGGATTGCTGTAAAGCCAACGACAACACGAACATTTCGTCTATTGTCGCTACGTTCTCGTCTGTGAACAGTGAATACTTTGACTCAGGGCCTCCGTACAATCTGCTGGGTTTTGTTAGATTAAAAACTTTTTTTTTTTATTTGAATCAATCACTCTCGTATTGATTCGGAAAGTGCAATTAGGAATTCTAAATATAATGTAAAATAAATAATAAAGCAGGACATTGCTTAGAGCATAAAGTATAGAATTACACCGAATAGATCTGCCCTCATGGATTGGGTTCATTGTGACCGATACCCAATCTAGAAGATTTTTCAAAATTGGAACCGATCCAATATCAATATCGGGATCAGTCTATCTCTAGATTGTACAGCCTGAACCGATAAATTCTACATGCTGCAATTGATTTGTGTGTAAGTCTCTTACCTGCCACCAGTTGACATCATCTTGGTTGACTATCTGAAGGATGTCTCCTGTCTCAAACCTTAAGCCTGCTTCCTTACAAGGAATCAGGGTGTCATTGGCTGGGTCGTAGTCATAGTGACACTTGAAAAACACCTGGACAAATTCAAACAAACAGGAGGCTTTATGTAATGTTTCCCCAAATCATTGGTTCAAGAGGCACCACGTTCAATCTGGATGACAAATATCACAAACTGCAGAAGAGCTTCCAGCAGGAGGTGGTATTAGCTTGTGTTACCTGTCTTGGTGGAATGGTCTCATGGTAGCTAGGCAGAATCTTCAGAACCACAATGCCACTGGCTGCTTGTAGCTCCTCCAGCAGCACCCTGGGGTCCTGGCTCACATCTCGCCCGTTCACCTATCAGAACATAAGAACAGTCTGTTCAAATTAATTATTCACAAAGCTCCTCTCTACGATGAAGCTGTTAGGTGTTTTTAAACTGTTGCATAGATTGAAATAAAAAAGCTCCATGTAGTAATAACAACAATAAAACACTGATGTATCCTAACCTAATTTGTTGTGGAGTATTAGCTTTTTCTAATATACATTTTCATGCTTTTCTTGTTTATTGTAACAGAATTTAGCATAGGTTTCTGTGTGTGTGCGTGTGCGTGTGTGTGTGTGTGTGTGTGTGTGTGTGTGTGTGGGCGTGTGCGTGCGTGTGTTTATGTGTGTGACAAGAATCTTTAATTTGACTGTCTTTTAATAAAGATCTAACTGAGGACTGGGTTTGCAAAATAACCTGTGGTTAGAAAATCTATGTACAAAACAACGGTTGCTCTGTATTTCACAAGCGACATTGCTTAATGTGCTGTCCTTAATTAAATACATTTAAATCAAAGTGAATCATAACTTTGGAGCTAAGCTTGCTAGATTAACATTTGTCACTTATCCATGCTGATTTTGAACAAATTCTGAGTTCTCTTTAAGGGCCAGGACATAAAAACGCCATTCATTATGCTTTTAAACCATCCTTCAGCGAGGCGTCAAATATTTAAATCAGGAGCAGATATGATGTCACACTGTGTGAGATGAGAGCTGTCACATTATAACATGGCTTTCCCATTTTAAAGCAAAGACAAATTCATTTAAATGTAGACTAGCTTTAGAGCTATATGAGTAATTAGCACAGATGGCGCAACATCTCTACACCCCAACTTTAAAGGCAACACATGTTTGTCTATTAAATATAGGATGACAACCTCTCATTAGCAACGCTACTAGCAACCATTTATTTTATTTCTTGTGATGTTTGTAATATAAATATTTTTCTTTATTACTTAATTTCTTATGTTTAAAATATCAGTCAACTGGAACCAAAGTCACATTCCCTGTTCAGATATATAAACTTGACCAGAGAAACTAATCCTGACTTAAAATGTGTTTTTTCTCGTTTTTATTCAGACTTCAAACTTTTTCACATTTTTTAAAATTAATATTGCCTGATACTTTCTGGTTTTAGTTTTGTTGTACAACAGTGTCCAGCTTTTCCCTTTCTCACTATGCTAGCTTGAGGAGCAAAACATTGGGATAAATTTGGCAGCCAATCATAAAAATTAGCATGGCAGATAACATTTGAGTGAGTTATTTTATTATTCTTTATAACAATGGTTTTAAAACAGATTATATATATAATGAAAATTTTATCTTTATAAATATAGTTAGATCATTTGTTTAAAATTTTTCATTTTTCTTATCATTTTTGCTCCAGCTTTCTGAGGCACCCCAAACCTTAGAAAGTCCCCCTACTTTGAAAAACACTGATGTAGATAATAAAGTCTAAGAGCTCAGATTCAGAACCCAGAGAAAAGTAGAAATTGGATAAATGCCTCTTTGATGATGTCTCCAACATGCAGGAGGCCTTGCTGGTCTATAATCCCTCCATGGAGGATGCGGGCGATCACCAGCTCTCCACCTTCCACTTTGAACGTCACCCCCTGAAACAACAAGCAAAAACTGTTTAAGTGAATCCAGAAAATGCTGAAAGAACAACAATCAACAAATGATAAAGTTATGACTGTGTTAGGAGGCATAATGCTACAGATCCAGGAGAGAATCAACATCACCATCGTCTCTGGAACGTGATTGGAGCAGGACACAACCACAGCACTCAGCTAAACCATGCAAGAGCTAGGACATATGGTGGAAGTTCTAGATGCATTTTCTATAAGAAGGATTGCTTCATTTATAACGGCGTAATCTGGCAGTGTCATGGCTAAGTGTTGCTTGTAAATTTCACCTCCACTTTTCAAAAAGCGCATCATTAGTCACAGTAAATTCATGGTTCAACAATTAGTGGAAATATATTTGTCATTACACAAGGAGATGTCGGTTTGGAAACTTTTTCTCCTTTAGAGCTGCAGAATACTGTTTGTAACGTTCATAAAAAAAAATTTATTTATTTTTTTACACTTGTTAAAATGATCACTATGTCATGACAGTACAATGAGAGATAATCTGCCTTCCTCCTACAGACCTGCTGTCATCTGAACCAATAAACACCTCATCAGAAACAACCAATCAGAGCAAGGAGGAGTGACATAGTGCTATGAATCATTCACATGTATGCGCTGCTCAACTCTCCCCCTAGTTCTCTGCTAACCTCTAGCTAGTTCACCATAATGGAGCCAACCACGACTGTTAAGGCTAGTTAGCATGGCCACTAATGACAGTGGAAAAATGGTTTTCCCGTCATGGTTACCCGTTTCTCCATTAACGTATTTATGAAGTTGATTGACAGATTCTGTTGACATTTAATACATCCACTATGAGATCAGATATTTTTTACAGGGAAAAATAATTAAAAGTTAATGTTTGCTGATTTGAAATGTAGAAATGTTTAGCTGTAGCAGGAATACAGGCAGCAGAGTTAATGCAGTGATGTTCTCACCAGATGTTCCCCGGCTACTTTGCGTATGCCAACCATGCGTATGGCATCAGAGGGCAGGGCCGGGTTGGTCGTCTGACTGTCTTCCTGTTCATGATCAACACAGTCACACGGGCTGGGAGGCTGGCTCTCGCAAGCCTGGGAGGCCACAGAGTCATGAGTCTCCAGTAAAGACTGAAGGGAAGAAAAAGACGTAGAATTCAAGTTTGATATTCAAATTTATCTTTAGTCAGTCAAAGCTCCTGCTTAAAAGCCCTCAAATGCAGCGTGGTGCATTTGTGTACATTCCACACCTGGAAGTGAGGCTGTGTGAGGATGCGGGCCAACTCGGCGGCGGCGTCAGAGCGCTGCGTGAACGGGTCCAGATCCCTGAGGATCTCCTGCAGGAGCTCCACGTTGTTTTCCCTCACTGGCGACAGCCGCGGCTCCTTGGGGCTCTCCTCCTGCTCCTGATGTTCACCAACAGTGAGCCGGGGTTTAAATCGGGGGAAATGAAACTAAGGTTTTCATTTAAAATCTCAGTTCCACTTCAAACACTCGTATTTGAGTGTAAGCCTCACCAAAGGGCTTTCCATAATCCCTTTGAGGTAGATGAGGTCCAGGTCATTGGCGATGGTGGAGCAGGTGGTGCTGTCACTCATTGCGTCCAAAACCTGGGGAGCTGACACACACGCACACGCACACACACACACACACACACACACACACACACACACCCAAACATACATTCAGCAGATGAGAATCCCAGCAAACTTCAACATTACGTTTAAAAAAACGTAACATTCTTGTATTCACTTGATGCATAAAAAAGAGCCCTTAGGTGAAGAAAGGAAGGAGGGTTTGTAAACAAAAAAATAAAGAACAAACAGACAACAATAATCTTATGGCGATAACTGCGAACATGAAGAATTGTGTCAAGTCTCACCAGGCTCTGTCCTGGTGGAGGCCACAGGCATGGCAGAACTTCAGTCAATCTAAGAGGGACAGAGAGAGGGAGAGCAGGATGGCGGAATGGCTGCAGAGTTTAAGCAAAAAGATGACAGACCCGAGAACAAACTTATCATTAGTTATAGGAGCTGTGTTTATATGTTCCAAACGCAGCCAAATACCTCAAACGTTTGGGGGAAGAATATGTTTTTACTAAAAACAACCTGAAACATGTGAGGTGCTTTAGATTCAGCCCCCTTTGTTACCCACACACCCATAATCAATACAAATCCAATGCAATAAGTTGACGTCAAATCAGCTGATTAATAACTAGAGTCCATGTGTGTCTAATCTAATCTCGGTTATTATGGAGACCAAGGAACCCGGCAACAGATCTGGAGAAGTTTATAGTAGGGTCAGGTTTTACAGCAGCATCCCAAGTCAGTCCATCATCTGAACATGGGGAGGAAACTATAAACATTAGCCAGAAAAGCAGCCAAGAGGCCCATGGAGGAGTTGCAGTGAACAGACGTCAGAATTTCCCAACAGGAAAACAACTAGACTTCACAACTCTGGAAGAGTAGCAAGACGAAAGATTGTGCTTCAAGAACTCCATGAAAGTTCTGTCTGCAATTTTTCACAAATTATGTAGAGAAAACGCAGTAAATAAGAGGTACGTTCTGGAACGCTTTGATCAGATGAGACCAAAATCCTTTGGCATGGAAGGAAAACACTATATATGGTGAAAAACTGACCCACAATTCCCACAGTGAGACATGGTGAAGGCAGCGTCATGCAAGGGTTTTTCTATTCTTTTCTCTGAATACAAAGGTACACCACACATTTATTTATTCATTCTGAACCAAAGAAGAATTTCAGCAGATAAATGGTTTTCCACCGTTAGCCCATTTAGCAGCAAGTACCTGTGCTTGATTGGGAGCGGTGCATTTCTTCAGAGAAAAGCAGCTCAGGAAGGACGAAAAGAGGATCAATCTTTTCACAGATTCTTTGTCATAACGTTTTTCCACAGCATGATGGAGGTTTGGAAAATATGTAAACAAAAAAAACATAAAAGTACTGCAGCTTTAACTTCAGACAGTGAGAAAAAATGTGGATCCCTTTTTTTATTTGGTGTATTTAAGCTTCTGGTTTCAACTATTGGGGAAAAAAATAAGCTTTTTTTTTCTTTTTTTTTTAAACTGATTAAATCAACAATGTTCTGTCAGAACAGTGAATCCAAGTTGTTGCCTTAAAACATCCAGATGTTCTTAGAAACAATATTCAGCGCTTCATTGGTTCCATCTAGATCAACAATGACAGAGAAGGAACCCATACCATCTCAAACACACACACATGAACACACACACAAAGCAGTCAGTGACATCAGCAAGAGAAGGCGGAGCTTCTACGATTGTTCCAGAATGAAGTCTGGCACAAACTGATGAGGGAGGGTATAGGGAGGGGCAAGTGGGTGTAACTAATCTATACATCACCATGACAACACGTTCAGCTACGCTTATTTTGACTAAGTAAGAACAGACCAGGGCGCTCTTTACATGTGACGATCTATGCATCCATCGTTGTAATGAAAAACTGCTGTGAAATCACATGGCTGCCATGGCAACGGCTCCTCCATCAGCTTTCACACTCACATCCCTGCTTATTGCTGCAGTAGGGATTATACAACACCTTAGAGCAGAGCAGACTGGGAGGCAAAATGCGGATCTAGAAGAAAAACTGGATTGACTGAAAGGCGATCATCATGTCTGTCTTCACAGACTTAACAATCGTCCACGCATTTATGATGGTGTCACAATCTCAGGAAACAGTCGAGATCCAAACAGCGATTTTAGGTACAGCGAGATGTCAACCTAACTGCCTAAAACATCTGAGCCAAAAATCAAAGCCAAAACTTTGTTTCGTAAACAGGGACCTTTAGTCATACCTCATTTAGATAGGCAGATATCTGCGTTAATAGGAAAAAAGCTGAATTCTTTTCCTAAAATTATAACAGCATACAGCTATGGTGCTAAAAAAGGAAGACATTAAAAGATGACATCAAATGTACATAATAATACAAGAAGAGTCCACCGTGCTACCGTTCCACTGATGTGTTTTTGAACAATGGTGTTCATAAAGCTTTAAGAGCCTGCGTGTGTGTGTATGTGCGACTGATGATGCTGAATCACTCTTTACTCCACCAGCTTCCAGTTTCTCAGCTGATTTAGAGCAGACACTGAAACACAAGCATGGTTCAAGACACTGAGTTTCAGTAAAACCTTTGTTTGTTTTGTTTATTTGTTGTTGTTTTTGTTTGTTTTGTTTTTTACAAACTGTGGTGAAGGCCTGGAGGTAGAAGAGGATCGCTGAGGCTTGTTGTCAAATGCAGTGAGGTACAAAATGATCTAAAGTTCAGTTTAACTTCATCACAATAATATTCACATTTCTGAAACAGGACATTTATGAACCTGAAGGTAAATGTACTCATCATCTGATAGACACCTTGAAGAGCGGAATGCTTTACTTTTGTCCTCTTTAGTGCAACATATCAAAACAGCACCATTTGATCGATTGAACTTAATGGAACAGCATTATGTATATATATATATATCAAATATGACTTAAAATTAATGTTACTTCCAAATTTAATGCCTTGAAATTAGGCCTCTGTCTCTTTAAGAAACTCCTGATCTTTCTTAAACTCTGCCTCCAGGAAGTCATCACAATATGGCTCCTCTATTAGCCAGCAGATCCATGGTTCCACCAGGTGTTTGCTAATTGCTGCAGGCTAGTCTGAAGGAGCTGAGTGGAGGATGGCTGCTCTGTGAGGTGGAAGCTCAAAAGTATAAAAACTGCAGCTCTGGGGATGAGCTGTGCCTCCCCAGAGGAGGAGATGCGCCTTCGGTCCCGTCAGGTGTTTTGCACAGCTGAATGGTTGTCATGGAGATTAAAGGATTTCTCAAACATGCATGAAAGAATCAAAGCAAGACTCCAGGTATGTTTTTGATGACAGTATAACATAACATGATGTAAAGATCAAAAAAGTGGATTTTACATGTAGTGCCCCTTTAACATTATGAATGCTGTTGGTCCTACATATATTTCATAGTAGCTGCTCAGGTATGAACCATATAGATCCCTCAGGTCATCACTCTGTGCAGCGTTTACTTTCTATCACTTTAAGCTCTGGAACAAGCTGGGATGTGCAGAAACTGATGGCTTTAACTCAGAAATGAGAACATGACTGTTTACTGCAGCTCCCCCAAAGATGTTTTATCATTTTTATCATTCTTTATCTTTTTAGTGCCTTAAAAAGATAATGAGTCAAATTTAGTTTTTTGACTCATTTTTTATCGGTTTCTGAATTCCTCTGTGTTTGAATGGCATAGTAGAAATAATAGATGCATTATTGCATCTATCAGCTTTTTCAGCGTACAAATGTGTGAGCATAAAAAAACCATATTTATGACTTGATAACACAGAAAACATTGAGGGAAGTTCAGATACAAGGAAGGATGGATGAATGACAACAGGACAGTTTCCATACTCTATTTCCTTTTTGTCATACTTAAGGAAAACAGATCAAATATAGTTTTCTTCTCTGTTGTTCATCTTGCAGTCGGCCATTGTCGTTCTTGTTCTCCCCCCCACCATGCCATTAATGCAGACACGCCTCCACCCACTCATCACGGCACCGCCTCCATTCATCTCCCACCGCCACCCATCTGCTGTGCTGAGCCATGAAACAAATGTCACAGGCACAGTTAGCGCAGCCCAATAAGAAGTGTTAGTACAAAGGCTTGGAGAGCAGCCAAGACTGATTCTACTTGCTCTGCTTCTAGACTTTTAAAGAACATAATTATTAAAAAACGAAATCTTCTGAAGTATTTTACTTCCTATAAGATTTTTTACATATTCAGAAGATGATCTTCTAATCTGCAGCGTGAGATAGAAGTGTTGCTTACGTGTAGCCTGTTTAGATGTGATGATGGTGGGGTGTTTACATCCGATAAGGTCGCCCTTTTACTGTCGACTGGAATCAGAAGATCTCAGAAGATTTGGTAGCTTTTTAGAAAGAATTAAAGTTAAGAACCTACAGCCTTTAGGGAAATGTTTTACTAAATGTTAAAATAAGACTTGAGAGTTTGGAATGTCTAAACTCTAATCTTTTTGGCTTTTATTAAAAAAAAAAGTCAAAACAAGATGCTGTTTTTCAGTGACTGCCTCACATTGAGGGCGACTGGCTCAGTGGTAAAGTGGTTGTTTTGCAATTGTTCCATGTTGATGTGTCTCTGGGCAAGGCACTTATCCTCAACTTGCCTTCTGACTGGTGTGCATGTGAGGGTGAATCAGTCTGAACTGTAAAGCATTTGAGCGATCATTGTGACTGGAAAGGTTCTGTATAACATCAGTCCATCTACTGACCAATCATTGAAGGAAGGCCAAAGGAGGGTCTTTTGAAATGTGTCTTTTTTTAAATTCCTTAAATACAATTTGTAATCAGCTAACATTATATCATTTTGAAAATGTGGTCTAAAATCTAGGAAATGGAAACCGATGTGTGCATCTGAGTTTTTCACAGAGGCTGATTCACTGCTATCGATGGCAGGACAGGAGTGGTTCACTGGAATCACAGAAATCAAGCTGAACTTTTAACATATTGCTCAGTCCTGCACTGAATTATTCTACAGTCCTCACAGATGCTTTAAAATTTAGATGATAATTTCTGAATTATTTATACTCTTTGTGAAAAAGTAAATTTAAAACAGCTTATAATGTACTCAATTATGAAAACATGGACTCTGTATGTACATCGTCATAGTGATACTGGACACGCATAGCAGCAATTTGTTATTTTGGTCTCATTCATCCAGTCATAGTGTGCACCTGCTTGTCTCTGCATAGTCGTGGGTGGTGTGGGGAAGGATACACCATGCAAACAATTATGTACACACACTCATTCACAAGGACAATTTAAAAGGCCCAATTTACCCAACAGTCATGTTTTGAGATATGGCAGGACGCCATAGTACCTGGAGAGAAGCCATGCATGCTCCTGGAGACAAAGCAAAGTCTGAGCTGCAAAAACAACAACAAAAAACTAACTGCTGCCTCACCATGCAGCTTAACTATGTATTGGACTAATACATCAGTCCAATAAATTAAAATTAAAGAGTAAAAATATTAACAAAACAAATCACATCGTTTTTGTGTGTTCTTGTTTTTAACCACAACATGTATTTTAAAGAATCTATTAGCTCCGTCCAACAATTCAGCCTGTGGCTTGACCAGCTGAAGTATTTCAGTGGCCATGTGTCCCAGAGCTGATCAAAGCCAGTCCAGGTTGAAACAGACACTACGCAAAATTAAGAACCAGGGAATCAGATGTCTCCAGGTCTGTGTGCAAATTGAATTCTATTTTTTAAAAAGTGCGTGCGTCACACTCCTAACACAATAGGAGAGATGCTGAGCGCGGCTCTAATTGGTCTCAGAGGTCATACATAACCAAACATGACACGCCCACTTTCAAAATGCGTACAACCCCAAAGTCTGACCAGAGAACAAAGAAACTATTTACCTCATTAACATAAACCTCAGTGTACAGTCATACATCACGCCTTCAACAATACAGCTCCACCAGCTCTGTGAGCATTAAATAACCGAGAGGACAGAATGCAGCAGTGAGAGCTGCAGGTCTCTCGCCGCTCTTTGTTTGGGGCCGGAGACCCCGGAGACCCCGTCCCTCCTACCTCTGAACACAGGGAGACAGGCTTCCCCGCCGGCTGGAGGTCTCGTGCGTGTCTTGTTATTGTCTTGCTCGTTGTCGACGTTTGGAACCGCGACGGTGTCAGTGCGACCGCAAAACAGCCGCAACTTCCGTGAAACTTCAAAATAAAATATTCGGACACCTGACGGCGAAAAACGAAGCGTGACTCGCACCGAGCTGGCCGCCGAGGCTCACTGTTCGCGTCTCACAGCCTGAACGTTAGCCTGAACATTAGCGTTAGCTGCACTGCTGACTTAATGGAACCCCAGAGAGCCCCTCCCTCTGCTGACCTACACACACAACCAAACACACCTCCACTCCTCTAAAAACCACATTTGACAAAACAAAAAAAACTTTACATAAAGAAATACACTAATTTGTCTAATTATTTAGACTTAGCAGTTAGTTGTGTTTGTGTTCTAAACAAAGCCCCTAGGACAACCTGGAGTCTTTAAATCTCTCTTTTTTCTTTGATGTTATGGAAAACTTTAACAGCTCTTTGTTTTCTAGGCAGAATCTAGACAACCTGGTGACTGAACTCAGGGCTCTGAACTATCTGCTGATTCTTCAACTAGTTCCAAAACGAGGCAACACTGCCACCCAGGGGGGAGGGATGGGTGTTGCATCTTAACTCAGGAAAATAGACTAGAAATGTAGTGGCAACAAAGGAAGAAAAAATATTATTTAGTGAAGATCTTGAGGTTAAGACTGTGCGTCAAAAGGTGAAAAACAGAACATTTTTTAAAATATTATAGTAATTACATTTTTCCTGCATTCATACTTGCTTTTTATGTGTATTGTTTAGACTAAAAGAAACACAACTGACACACTCCTGTTCCTAAACTCCTTAATGATGTCTATAATGACATCATTACTTTGTGTGTTTTTACACTTTGCTATCACAATAGCACCATATTACTGTTTGACATTTTCAGACTGAGCTGAATTCTTCTCCAATTATTTGGTTGGTTGGCAAAACATGAAATGAGCGTTCTACAATACCTACAGTTCTGAGATCACTGGACACTAATTGTGTCCTTCACACACTAACTGGATGTGGTGTGAAGTGCTTCGGAGCAGCTGGTCTTGATAAAGAGTTCAAAAGATTTTGACCATCAAATAAATGTGAATATCAAATGAAAAATAACCCGTACGAATGCTAACAGACTTAGAATGGTGACTTATCTTTGAAAGAAACTAAGAATTGACTGTGATTAGTCCTGACATTATTATTCTTCTTTGTTGGTTGAGTGTCAGCAGCCACACCCAGACCTGTAGAACTGGCCCGTTATACAGAAACATAACCCTGTTCCTAAACTCCTTAATGATGTCTATAATGGCATCATTATAGACATATGAAACATTGTCTATAAAACAGATGAAAATTTGAGTAATGTTCCTCCTTTTCGTATATTTCGTATATTTATATGTTTCCACACCTCGATGTGTGCTGTCCTCACCATTTTCATGGTAAAATTGGTTTGAGTCTGGATTTGCGCCCCCATATGGCTGTTTGTGTGTTTGTTTCTGTTCTGCAATGGATTCTCTTAATCTTTTGGTAAAAGATCTTGTGACCATGAGGACACCACTGTTTGTATGACATCATGTTTTGAATTACTAACTATCATGATGTCATAAAAACTTATGACAACATGTTAATATTGGTCTTCTACACCGTACAGCTCAGCCTGTTCCAGACTTTCATCCCTTAACAAGGAAGTAATAAACAAATGTTAGCCACACAGAAAACAGTTTTATTCACATCCTCTGTTCTTCCTCTCGGCAGTGGCAACAGCAAAACAGAATGTCTTCACGATACAGTGATGGAGGGACACAAAGACACGGCTCCCCTTTCGATTGGCTGCTCTGACCTCACATGTTTTAATCTGGACACTGACTTACGGCACGGCACTGTTGGAACAACAAAGTTGTCGAAATGACGAGAGACAGAGAGAGAGAGCTTGTGCTCCGGTCAGCGATGGTCATTCTGTTGGCTTTAGAGGGGGGTGAGAGGCACCTGTTGGCTCCTCCAGGTGCATTCTGGGAAGGCCCCAGAAGAGAAGCACTATGAGGAGGAAGGAGGGCTATAGCGTCACCACATGAAAGAGTTATCCAATCTGTTGAGAGGCAGACAGAGAGAAGCCAGTCAGCATCTGGTTCTTCATCACATGCGCCACCCCTCCACACACACACACACACATGCAAACACACGCATGCTCCCCCCAGGGTGGGTGAGGTGCTCCACCTTGATCTCTGGTCTCTGCTGCTGTCGCCTCCAAACAGCAGCTCTGCGACCACATCCTCCTGAGCCGAGCGCTTCCCGTATCTGCAGAGGGGTACAGGGACACATTAAATCTGAGTTTAAATCCAATTAAACTGCAGTTTTATCAAAGATATTGATGTGTTTTCAATTTTACAACAACTCTTACATCACATCATTTATCTTTCTAGATGTCAGTAGGATGTAGAATGTACACAATAAGTTAAGTGAGTGTTAATGTGGAAAGCCGTGATGCAGAGTTGCAGTCATTGTCCCCCTTTCACACTTATCACCTTTACTTGAGGGGCATCAGGGGCATCAGGGGTATTTGGGGCTCATGTGAAACCATTGCATGGTTTACCAGACAGTAGACTGTCTGGTAAACAGACAGTCTACTGTTTCTGTTTTTCTAACAGAAACAACAAAACAACAAAACCCCAGCAGCTCCTGTTCTCCCATCAACGCACCCCACCATCACAGCATCCAATCTTACGCCCCACTTCTTCATCTCGGTCTGTCAGTGTGTGTGTGTATGTGTGTGTTTGCATGCATGTGTGTGTGTATGTCATGTGTCTGCGTGCGTGCGTGTGTATGTGTATGTGGTGCCTTGCAGGAAAGCAATCAGGTAAAAAATACACATTTGGATTCCCAGCTGGTACCGTCTCATACTGTAGGATGTTTTCCATGTCTCATAATGGTCAATTCTACCCCATAAATCTCTAGAGTTGGTTCAGCCCGTATTTTCTACCTGCATGACTGTTATTATCATGCAGGTATCATGCACCACTTTAAACTCAGTGGTGCATTTCTTCCATCTGGAAGAAAACAGTGAAACCTTTAAACTTCGTGCATCTCTTTTATGTTGCTGCGTTTGATGCCCAAATATTTACATACTGTATATTTGTTAAAAATAACTCCACTCAGTGGCACATTTCATTTGATCTGAGAATGCTATTTTTAATACCTGTGGAGTATTTTTAATTTTTTTTCCTTGGTTGTAAGTTTGCTTTTACCGTGAAGCCTCTTTTAATTTGTCTGTTTTTATGTTTTTAGCATAGTTTGAATCTGCATGCTTCATGTACCAATATAGATATCCTGACTGGTTTTTAGTTTTTACCCTCCGATGTGGAATTTAGTCAATTCTGTTAAGAACACAGTTACAAGTACCTTTAAAATAAAATAAGGTGTTACAACTCAACATTTCTTCCAATTTCTTTCTGAAAATGTCTTTTTTTTGTGTGAAAATGACTTACTGTGAGTCTGGTTCAGAGCCAGCCCAAGGAATAAGTGAATTGAGCAGAAGCCCCTGGGCTTCAGGGGCCCCATAAATGCTTAACCACAGACAATATATCTAGAAGTTTAACATTTGATTACTGAAAGTAATTTCAACAGAGATCAATTGAATCATTTTAACATTGTTTATCATTTAAATTTAGGATTTAAAGGAATTGGCCATTTTTAAGTTGTGAAAGTACAAAGATTAATCTTCACAGTTTGTTGTGTTACCATGGCTACAATTTGATGCTAGTGAGTTGAGTCTTAGTGGTTGAGTTTGGTTTGTTCACAAATACATCTCAGCAAATAACCAATCATCAGTGATTGATTTTGAGCTTGGCCAATAAAGCTTGGCTTCCTCTCCCAGATTCCACCAAATGTACAGATTTGATTTATTTCTCTGTTGCCTTCGTTGTTTAGCTGAGCACTTACATTTTGAAAGCACACAAAAGCGTTTGTGCTTTTGTCTCAATATAACAAAAGCACGCAAAACAGAAAAATAATTCCACTCTCCCACAGTTTCCTATAAGTACGGCTTCGCTCTTTAAACTCAGTGGTGCATATGAAGCAGGAGTGTGGGAGCAGTAACAAATTTTATTGGTCACAAAGTGTTTTCATAAACAAGCCTCCAGAAAGACATAAAAGAAACAAATGTGTTTTTCTTGACTGCTTTCTTCCAGCCTCCGAGTATCAATAAGCTATTTAACTTTCATAAATGAGAGCAGATGGCCCCTGAGCCAGACTACTTTAAATAAAAAAGCTCAACACTGCATTACACCTGAGAACATTAGGCCTGGATTTGGCCCTGATAACTAAATTTGGGATTCTCTCTGGGTCCATCTCTATAACTTTTATTGCTCTGCTGCTGTAGATTTGGAGGCCTGGAGGTTCAGGGGACGAACCGTAATCTGATCAGAGCGGCTTCAGCTCGCTGCACGCATGGAGGAACCCCATGTTGTCGATGCTGTGGGCCAGACTAGGGAAGTGGTTCGTGTTGTGACTCAATCAAAGAAAAATGTATGTGATCTCAAGTGGAAAAGTTGAAAGAAAAAAAAAACTAAATTCAAGGGTAATGTTTTCATCCTAATGCAATTAATCTTTTTTTTTTTAACATCCTGAGTTGTTTTTTTTTTTTTTCTACCTGCAAAATGGTGGAAATTGTTCAGTGGTAAAAAAAAAAAAATAATTAGCGATTAGAAAATGATATCATAAAATGTGTTTCTGCAGATTACAAGGTCATTAGAATGCAATTCATTCTTTCACAGTTTTAAAAGATAGACTTTTTCTTCCTGTCATCATTAATGAAACTAAAACAAGTTCCACACGTCTGCCCTGAACCGCCGTGCCCTGCGGGACACGGAGGACGCGTACTGACCTCTGCCTGGTGATCAGGTTGATGTAGTGTCTCAGGGCCGTGTAGTACTTGGCCAGCTCTTCAGGCGGAGCGTCCTCTCCCGGGTTCTCTGGCTTTGGAGGGTAGGCGTCTGCCAGTGCTCCCAGACAGACCAGCACACACAGCACAGCGGCCACCAGCATCGTCCATGGTCTCAGCATCACAGCCATCTGCAGTGGTTGGCCCAAGCTGTCAGGACAGAACATAGAAAATACAAATAAAATGGGGAAAAAGAGAAAAGTGGAAACAACATTTATTTACTATTTTTAAGAGCATGATATTTTGAAGTTCTTAGAGAGGTTATAAATTATTTGTTTTTTTGTTTGTTTTTTTTAAAAGAAGGGTTTATTAATATGAGGATATTTTTCATAACAATGACTGGTGTCTCTTAGACTTTGCTGATGTTCATAGGGGTAAATATCAAACTGAACTGAGCATCGATGACGAGTCAAATCCTGAGGAAGCTGAAACCCTTCGCTGTGTGCAGGAGATCGCTCTGCGGTTACTGCTGTCTGCAGGACCAGAGGTCAAAATTTGGCAAAATCTTTGGAAGAAATGTGAAAATGTTTCCATCTGCTGTGGGTCAGTGGTCACTGCGGCAAACTGTTCTCCATCATGAACTGTTCGCTTTGACCTGTCTGCAACGGACCCAGCTCTGCTGTACCCATAAATCCCACAGCAGGGCTTCCTTCTGCCTGTGGCCATTTTTTATGAAGAGCAACACTCTGTCTATAGTCCATGTATCTCATCCCTGAACACCTGTAGACAAGTTGCTCTGCATTTATCTCTTTGTCAATCAGAGAATATTTAAAATCCTACAAGTTCTGATTTTATTCTCATAATTTGCTCTTTTTAATTGTCTTATTGAAAATAAATCAGAACCAAAATACATTCAAAGTGAAAGTTTTCAATTAAACCTGTGACTACATTTAATTCCACATGAGATCCCTGCATGCATTCATGGAAAATGACGAACGGACGAATAACACGAACGCCTAGTTAAACATTATTATTATTATTATTATTATTCTTAGACTCGTGCGTGCATGTCGTCTCAAATCTTCGAATACTATCGAAAACAAACTGCATGTCGTTTTGGCCGATCCTTGTCTCTTGCTAAGAGAGAAGACCTTCAGTGAGCTGTGACGGGTTGGCGGCTGTAACGCGCTGCAGGACGTTACTTCAGATCATTCTGGGCTCAGGCTGCGGATCAGGCCCGACCTGAAGAGTCTCTGGAGTAATGATTACTCTGAGACAGGAAACGAGGTCCGGACCCAAACGGAGTCCGGAGCTGTCTGTGGTGCTGAACGGACTTTCACCAGAAGCTCGTTCAATTTCAAATGAGCTCTGGGACATGAACAGAGGCTTTCAGCTTCATGTCTGTAGCCAGATTCAGCTGGGAAGTAATAATAATAATAATAATAATAATAATAATGTACAAAAATTTGATAGCTGACGCTCCAAAGTTGCACAGTAAGGCTCTTAAAGACATGCTGGCTGGATGAAGTGAAGGGAGAAGCTGGAGGTGGATGGAGACTTACTTTATGAAGTTCCAGGCAGCGGCTGGAGCCACAGGTGGTTCTGACAGCAGCAGAGGCTCTGGGTCCTGCAGTCCTTCTCTTCCTCTCCTCCTCGGTGAGATCTCACGCTGCAGGTCGGCGCACCTTGGTTCCAACCTGCGGCTGCAGTGAGTTATATGGTTTTGTGCCAGCAGGGATGGGAGGGGTTACACCAGGAGAGTGACTGCGTCAGATGGTGCTGATGATGGAGACATTACTAATGCGTTAGTTGTGTGTTTCTGATGCAGCCAACAGATGACATTTTGAGCCAAGACGTTCAGAGAGTCGTGTTCATTGGAAATTTCATTCTTGCGTTGTGTGAAGCCAACTTCCAGATGGTCCAAACTGGGTCATCCAGCCATCATGTAGGTGCTTGTGTTTGTGTGAACCAAGATTACAGTTTCCCAATAGCAACTTGACCCACATCTCTACTGTGAAAGCAAATAGAGCAGCCTATATTTTAATATGAACCACAAATGGTTTTGCTCCTCTAAAGCAGCGCTGGCTCTGAAAAGCTCTTTTTGTTGTGAACAGTGGCTCTTGGTATTTTTGCTGCTCACTTTAGTTTTGTATTTGGATCATTTTTGAAGTTTTGTTTTCCATCAAGAATCTTGTCCACATCCTCGGAGCCACAGTCCAAAAAGCACTGCCTTCACAAATTTTAAAACGAGTTTGAGGTTCAGCCAACAGCTCAGGGTCCTAAACAAAGCCTGAAGATCCAAACAGCCCAGACTGTATTTGGGAACCTGGCCGTGGACTGCCTTGAAATTTCAAATCAAAATTTAAATGTGAACCATGAAGTGCAGCGGAAGTCAGAGCACTGGAGGCACGAACAGCAGTAACTTGTCTCTGCTGTCAGTTTTAGTCAGCAGCCTCACTGCAGCGTTCTGATCAGACTGAAGATGAGCCGGGGAGATTTGATGCAACAAATAAAAAGACTATTACAGCAGATCGAGCTCATTCTGTGACACAAACGGTCTCGACGTAGCAATGATCCTTAAATTTTTAATTAGTTATGAATAAACATTTTACAGTGATTGTCAAAAGACGAGGAAATGTCAAAGACCACACCCAGATTTGTGAGATCAGTTTTCAGAGAAGGAGCTGAAGATGTGAGATGCTTCTTGATTAAATGTTTTCATTATGGTGTATATTCAAATATGTTAAAAAAAAAACATTAAAAAATGTAATATTGATATTATTATAACTAAGTTCAATGTGCTGTTTTGTAACCAAAACAATGTTTTGAGCAGATTACTTTGATCACATGCGTTAAAGTTTGTGTCTTTTTTAGATTCCAAGGCTGAAGTGCAGGAACGCCTCCAGGCTGTGAATCTGATGTCTAAGTCAGATGACGATGAGGATGATGACCACGATGGGGCCTTGTTAATGGTTACTAAGAGACGAAGTCAAACTTAGGTCATGTTCACTTGAAACAGCAGCAGCGTTTTAACAGCTCCACTTCTTCTGTATCAGATTTAAAAGAGTTCCACTGGGGATTTATTAACAGGTTCAATGACATTAGAGCTACTGCCTCTTGGTTATGAGGCTGTGGGCTGTTTACTCTCTAATTTCCTTTTATTGATTGGACAGAAGTTAAAATGTCAGCTTTTTCCATCACGTTCAGTGACGGACAGAAGATTTGCGTTGCAGTCAGATCTTCCCTCGAGCCTCTTCTCCTTTCCGGCACTGACCAATTGATTCTTATTCAAAGACATAAATAGAATCTGATCAGAAGTATAACCCACAATGTTGAGGTAAGCAGGCTGCAAATAAAACTAATATTTAGAAGTTTAATCATCTACAAAAATAACTTTGTAAAATAAGTCATTTACTCTCTACTTTGGAATTGTATTTTTTCGCTACATATGTACCTCAGTGTAAGTGATTGCTGTGGTCTTAATCACACCAAAAATCATTTTTGTGACGATTCTCTACGTATCTAACACAAAGGATTCATCAGAATCAAGAACTCAAATTCCAGCCGCAATCCTCAAGTAGAGCATTTTCTCATCAGATCAAAACTTCTGATTGATCCTCCTTCATCTGGCCGTGTCATTAAAGTAAAAACCAAGTTGATCCCAATCTTTAACCGAAACTCGAAGCATGCTGTGAGAAAACAATAGAGTCCGGTGTGGTTTAGAGGGAGACGGAGGTAAGCTGTGGGTATTTATTTGGCTTCAAGCATTGTGGAGCCAAAACGCAACAAGAGCTTTCTAAACGAACATTTTCAAGCTGTTACCAGAGACTGTTATCAAGACCTGCCTGAGATTTCAGAGTGTTTCTGATAAGAACGCAGCAAAACAGAAGCTAACCAACTGAACCAGACATTTTCTAGCTTTGGGAAGAAGAAAACTTGTGTGAGTGATGATTTATGCATAATCCAGTCATTTTAACCCGTTGAAACATCTCCGTAGCATTCTATCAGATTCTGGCACATTCACTTCTACCACCAGCTGACGTTGAGGAAGCTGAGGATCTTGGTGAAACTGTTCTTGGGCTCATGGAAAGCTTGGTCAGCCTGAGGAACTCACATGTTGGAGATGTTAAGATACACATGAAGGTCAACTCCCCCGGTAAACGTTCTATAAACGTTCGCAAAGCCCCAAAAATCTTTGAATCTCTTTTCTTGAAGAAGGGACTTGCCAGTGCCGAACTGCTTCCACCTGGGCTGCATCTGTCTGGATCTGACCCTGGTCCTGGTGAGGATGGGCAGGGTCCTCATCCTGGGCCAGCACCAGATCTGCATGATGTCATGTAGATGCTGGAGAACTTGACGGTTACAACACAGCTGCAGAGGACGACTGTGGAGCAGGTGAGGAAGCAGGTGTGTGTTTAGTGCCAAACACTAAACATTAAACATGTTAGTGTGTGACTAAACATGTTTAGTCACACACTAACATGTGTGCCTCAGTACTGCAGGCCTATCTGAGGCCTATCTGAAAAGACCCTTAAAGTGTCTTCTCAGTGACAACCATCCTTCCTGGTTGTACTCAGTTGCTTACCCAGAGGAATTTCACTCTAATGAAAATTCAGACCAATTATAGTTTTCCACACAGATTAATATACCAGACATATGGATTTACTATCCCAGGGGGGCAGTAGCGAGTAAACATTTGGGTTTACATAGAAGTAGAATGTAACAGTGGGAGAGGATCAATGTGTGTTTATTAAGCTACAGACAGGATGAGTTTATTGCCTGGGTTATCTAGTAGCCATCGATATGAACTCATCTTCCCGAGGCACCAGTGGAAGAATAAATGAAGTGTTCAGCTGTCTCCTCTTTGCTTTGTTCTGTCAGTGACTTAATCAGCCAAGGGAGACATGATCCACAAGTCTCTCCACTGAGGAGCCTGTTTAGGGGATTTCAGGTAAACACATCCACAAGTTCTTCCACCTCTATCTGGGACGGTCCATGTTATGGGAGTAATGTGAAGACGGAAGTTCTGGTAACAGGTTGTACTTGAACTTTGACAGAATGTGTCCGGACAAAACATAATGCTAAGATTCTCTACATTAGTACTGTTGTCTCTCCAGAGCTAAGAGACAATAATCTCTCTCTTGTGTGAATTCAAAAGCAAAATGTCAACATTTAAAAGATAATACCATTCTTACGCAAATGATTCCATTCGATATGTTTCCACTATAAATGTTCACATGAGGCAGTCATTAAGACATGCCACACCATAATCCTCTGCCTACTTCCTGTTGTCGTCTTCATCTTTTCCGCCGGCAGGGACATCTGGTTGTTGAGCAAATGACACGGAAAAAGTGTCTTCATTGCAGTTTTGTAAAATACGCTCGTTTCAGTGCAGCCGGAAAACCACTTCATCCTGGTGCCAAAATGTTTTATTCAAAAACATGAGGCTTTTTCAAAATTGGCATGTTTCCATTAAGCTAATCTATGTTCATGATTCCAATTTGCACAATTATATGGTCAATGAAAATGCAGCTACACTTTAGTTTTACAGCCAATTGGGCACTAATTAAAAATAAGAGTGATGGTGTGTTCAGACTTTCAACTGATTCTAGATTTCTCCATGTCATAATGCCCTCTTATAGCCGCACTAAAAGTAAGTGATGGACTGCTTATTGTCAGTATTTTACTCTTCTGTTATTGGTCAAATTTTCTGACACACAGTGTTTGTGTACAAGGGCCAGAGAATCTACTGCCAGAGCATCAGACATGTTATCAGACAGCTACTTTAGGTTCTGGGCTTTTGGGTTTTTGGTGCCAGCTGGTCTAACTGCTAATTACAAATGATGTATTTAGCGAGATAAATTATAAAGCTGTGGATATGTAACAGTAAACTGTTAAATTATCAGAACGCCATGAAATCAGGTTTGAGTTTCCATACCAAGGAATTAAATCTAATCATTTAAATGTGATTATTTTTGCTGCAATATAATATAGTTCAGTATTAAGCAGAAATGAATTGATATGTATTAAAGTTAAGAGAGCCAACACACTCACACACACACACACGCACCCTTACACGTCTAAAACATACCACTTTGATTAAGCCTTTAATTGGAAAGGAGAAAATTTGTTACGGAAATCAGAATAAAAAAGTATCGTTTCAGTTTGGACCATGACCAGACTTCATATTTTCTCAAATCACCCTGGAAGCCATCTCAGTCTTTGTCTCCCAGAGTCTAATCTTCTGTCATGTGGAGAAAGCAGAACAAACATGTCTCAATTCTCCATCTTTGTCAATTCCCTGAGCAAACGTGGGAGCCAAAAGCTCAGTAAGAGGACATTAATGTTTGTGCTTAATGGAGTGAGTCGCTCTGTTTGGAGAAACCGGAGCAGCATAGTTCCTTCCTCAAATGCTGCTTGTATTAACCTGCTGCTGAAAGGCTATTAGAGTTGATGGCTCCTGTGTGCGTGTGTGTGTGTGTGTGGGGGTGTGTGCGTGTGGGTGTGTGTGTATGTGTGGGTGTGTGTGTGTGTGTGTGTGTGTGTGTGTGTGTGTTTGCACAGGTGAACTAACAGGACATTTCGCCTGTATACACGCAACACTAACGGGACATTTTGAATTAGTGGGACAGTGCTGATGTCCTCATAATTCTTGCAACGTAAAAATGATTGGAGGGGGTTTGAATGGATGCCAAAGGGTTAAATTCCAAAAATCAGGCAAAGTCCCAATAAATCACAATTACATGACATTTGTGTATAACCTGTGTATCGATATTGCGCCCCTGCTGCTAACTTTAGGTACTGCACTTGCTCATGAATAATTCACACGTGTATATTTTTTAGACATGCTGATTGGCCAGCATATGGGAGTCCCTGTAATGAAGGTTTTTGTGAGGAAAATGTGTGTTAAATACCAATTCTCCTAAAAATATGCTACTTTATCGAATGAAAATCTGGCTAAATTAAAACAGTGATCATATAAGATGTACTAAATCTGTAGCTGGCTGTTGGGTGATTCATTTCAATAAAGTTAATCTTTAATCTATGGTTTTATAGTATACTGAAGGAGGTAAGAGGATTAATAATATTGAGACTAAAATGTCAGTGGCCTAATGATATGGTATTACTGACTATAACATATTTTTGGATTGTAAATTAAATGTTGAATGATTCAAAGATAGCTGTTAATGAATATTGGGAGATTGAAAGATAATTATCACATGCAAATGTAATAGCTTAGGTGTAGGGACAAACCTTACTCAACTAAATCCTAACCTACAGTGATGCAACTCACTAGATGTTGCAGATTTAATGAGAAAATATTAATTTTACTAAAAAGAGACTTAGACTTGTAAGAGGTTATGTGAACATCTCTGGATAACACCTTTTTATCCATATATACAGTGAATCTGGAAAGTATTCACAACGCTTCACTTTTTCCATGTTTGGCTATGTTGTAACATTTTTCCAAATTGTATTCATCCCTTTCCTCAAGATTCATAAAACAAATGTCCTATTATGACACAATGTGTGAAAAAGTGTGTAATTTTTGCAAACTAACTAAAAAGAGAATAACTTAGAAATTACATTTACATACATAAGAATTCACAGCCTTTATCATGAAGCTCAAAATAGAGCTATTTTCACTGATAATTGCAGAAATTAAGTTCTACAACTTAAATAGAGTCCACCTGTAATAAATTCTGTTGATTTGATTAGATCTGGAAAGGCACACACCTGTCTTTATAAAGTCCCAAAATGGACAATGGATATCAGTATGCAAACACCAAGCATGAAATAAAATACGTTGTCTGTAGACCTCAGAGACAGCATTGTTTTGAGGCAAAAATCTGTCGAAGAATATCAAAAATTCTGCTGCTTTGAAGGCCTCAATGAGCTCAGTAGCCTTCTTCATTCATAAATGGAATCAGTTTGGAATCACTAGGACTCTCTATTGAGCTAGTTGGTTGTCTAAATTGAGTGATCTGGAGAGAAGGGTCTTAGTGAGGAAGGTAACCAAGTACCCTATGGTTACTCCAATGTTCCTCTTTTGAGAGAGAAGAACTGAGAATCCAACCCCTGGCTACAGAAGCTGGCTCTTGGGAGCCAGCGGAACATCACCTCTCTGGTGGGGAAGAAGCCTGAGCAGGTGTGGGAGGTTGAGAGGTTCCATCTGGAAATAGTCAGTCTCACCTTGACCCATGGCTCAGGTTCTGGAACCAGTCTCCTTGAGAGGGGTTGGACAGTCCTTCTCTCTGGAGTTGCCCCCAGAGACAGACGTATACTTGCTGCCCCCCCATCTCGGTGCTTACACATTGAGCTTCGTCCCGGTGAGCAAGAGGGTAGCCTCCCTCTGCTTAGAAGTGGGGGGATGGGACCTGATGGTTGTTTGTGCATGTGCACCAAACAGCAGTTCAGATTACCCACCCTTTTTGGAGTCCTTTGAGTGTTACTGGAGAGTGCACCTCCTGGGGACTCCCTTGTTCTGCTTGGAGACTTCAATGCTCACATGGGCAATAACAGTGAGACCTGTAGGGGCACGGTAGGAAGAAATGGATCTCCTGATCTGAACCTGAGTGGTGTTCTGTTGTTGGACTTCTGTGCTCATCATCAGTCATCAATGACTATAGACCTGTTGCCCTGATATCCCATATCATGAAGGTCCTGGAAAGACTCCTGTTGGCCAACTTGAATAAGCTGACAAGCACATATCAGGACCCCCTGCAGTTTGCTTATTGCCATGGAGTTGGAATTGATGATGCCATTATACACCTGCTTCATCAAACCCACTGTCATCTGGACAAAGGCAGCACTTTGAGGATCATGTTCTTTGATTTCTCCAGTGCATTTAACACAATTCAGCCTGATCTGCTCTGTGAGAAGCAGATCAGAAGACACAGATGGAGGCCTCAACAGTCAACTGGATCTATGACTACCTCACAAACAGACCACAGTTTGTGAGACTGAAGAACTGTGTGTCTAACCAGGTGGTCAGCAACACAGGAGCTCCACAGGGCACTGTACTCTCACCATTCCTTTTCACTCTGTACACGCCATGCTTCCAGCATAAGTCTGACTTCTGTCACCTCTGAAAATACTCGGATGACTCTGCAGTTGTGGGATGCATCAGAGATGGACAAGAGGCTGAGTATAGAGAGCTGATGGACCGCTTTGTGGCATGGTGTGGGGACAATTATCTCATCCTGAATGTAAACAAAGGAGATGATTGTTGATTTCAGGAGAAACAGTGTCAGATCAAGCCCCATTTCCATCAGGGGAGAAGAAGTGGAGGTGGTTGAGGAAAATAAATACCTTGGTGTTTAGCTAGATAACTGTCAGGGTTAACACCTATTAAAACACAGATTAAACAAATACAGGAAAGACAAGAGAGTTAGATTCTTTTCTTACTCGCGAGGAGAACAGACAGAGATGTGCTTTCAGTTACAAATCT
>CAEGAD010086175.1:0-12571 GCA_903067055.1 Poeciliopsis paucimaculata | reverse complement strand
AAGATCGTGTAGTGAGCGCTGGGTCTTGCACTAAGGAAATGAGGAAGGGAGGGTCAGTGGAAGCACCGGAGTTGAGCTTTTTTTCATTCAAAGTCATCAACAGAAAGAGGAAAAGGCCGGAAGAAACGATAAAGCCGATAATTGAAATGAAGTCGATAGTTTTAATTTATCGTTCGATTAATCGATTTATCGTTTATCGCAACAGGCCTAAACATGGCCCCTCAATTAACCCTTTAATGTTTTTACCTGAGACGTAGCAACCGTAACAAGCTCAGCAGATCTCCAGATCCACCAGATGTTTGCTAATTACTTCTGGGTAGTTTGAAGGAGCTGTGACAGGTGGTTGTTCGGTAGCTTGGAAACTGGAGCTCTGAGGAGAAGCTGCATCTCGAAGGTGGGGCTCGGTCCACCCAGGTAGTTTTCACAGCTGAATGCTTGCCATGGAGATTAAAGGGTTGAGGTGAAGCTGAGAAAGAGTTCATTTGTTGCAACACTGCCCCTATAATACAACAAAATCTAAATGTTTGTCCTCTTGGAAAGACAAAAAAAGAAAAAATTAAGCTGAAATATAAAAACAGGACAAAGAAAACATGGAACTGATTACCTCAGTGATTTCTCAAGCTAAATATTTAAGTATTATAATTAAGGGAAGCTCTTTGAGGTGTTCATTTTGATTAATTACATGGATTTTTATTGTGTTCAAAATGCCAACACAATTATTAGCATTCACTTTAAATATAAAAAAGTGCCAAGTCGGAACCTTTGCATTTTGTTTCTAGTACACCGTAAATCTGACACACAACAAACTACAGTTGCTAACAGTGATGGACGACGAAGCCTCTCCTCTCGGCCCACTCAGAATTCATTTTTGCTTCAAAAGTGACCTGACGGAACAATGGAAAAGACTGTTATTGTGTTCAAGTTGTGCTAAAAGGAGTTATTCCATCAGTTAAGCTATTCAAACCTTAAGTAGCATCTCAATGCTAAACATGTAGCAGCAACACAAACAATAAAAACACTAATGTCAGCATAAACAGCACTTTGCACCAATCTGATGGTTAAATTAAAAATTTTAAATTGAGCTCACATGTGTATGTGAGAGTTTAGCATCTAAAAGGGCTTTTTGAGTTGAAGATGTTATTTTGCAATTAACTCAAATATTTTCATGCAGTCCCACCACTACTTGTTTTACAATGTAAAATAGAAAAGATGAACCTTCTACAGCTAATTTGTTTTTCACAGGAACGATTGTTCACACCTCCTGCAGTAGAAGTCGACAGTACGCTGCTGCTAACCGCCCTGCGACAATAGCAGAATGCTGCACCTGTCTAACTACAAAGGTAATGACCTTTATCTGGTCATAGAACCACCCATTTTACAAACATGCCGCTCTCTGCTGGATCAACATTTGTCACAAGAAGCATTTTTCATCTTTATTCATCTGAACACACTACACAGCTGTTTTCTGCCTAACTGGTTGTTGCACGTGAAATGCATTAAATATCTGTAACAGTGGAATCATTTCAGGCAGTGCCCAGAAAGGTTCAAACAGCCAATGTTCTAACTTCCTGCTATAGTGTACTGTATTACCGTTCTTTTTTTAATCATCATTATTGGCTTTGAAGTCAAACACATTATCGCCTTATTTGAAATCTGCCCATCTTGAGCTGATAATATGATGTACTTGTCATAACATCTTATGTCCTAATTACTAGAGATTGGGAATATCAAATCGTTTATAATGTACCTGGGAAAATTAATCAGGATGGTTAGTCAACCTCTCATAATGAAGATAAACTAATTGATGTTTGCCAACATCAAAAACAGATAAGTGGGGATAGTCATTTTGAAATAGTTTTTTTTTTTTTTTCCCCTCTTGTTGTTTCCATAGGAACGTCGATAATTGCTCTGTTTCAAGCTATGATTTATTGGTGTGATTATTGTGTACTGTTTAGCAACATAAGAAAACTACTTAACATAAGTAGAAGAGTGAAGTGGTCCATTTCATACTGGACAGTGTTATTAGACCCATATAAAGTGACATAATACATAATGAGTTTGTCAGACTCAACTCTTCAGTGACAGATTTACAGTTAAAAACTTTTAAAATAATATTTATAACCACTTCTACTCTTATATTAATACAGCCAAAAGAAGATGTGGTAATGTCGTGCTGCCTCAGTGATTTGTATACATCAGAATCAGGAGTAGAATTGACTTGGACGAGATGTTTTGTGCTACTATCGCGACAACAATAGTGAATTGAACAACAGTCACAGAAAAAGAAAAAGAAACAAGAGTAATACTGTTCTTGGAAACATGTTCATTTGTAATTAGTTTCTTTCAGACACCAGTCACACAAAGAAATGTCATTTGTACCACTTAACTGCTCACAGATACTAGATTTCATCATATTTTCAAATTTATTGATATTTATTGATCCTCGCATTAAGCAAAGACTTTAGAAAAATAGTAAAACACTCCTGACAGTTTTGAGGGATTTTAAACAGCATTAATAAGAATTTATTTTGACAACAATAAATCAAAATTCTTATTGTGATAAGAAATGTATCACGGTAAACGATACAATAAATGTATTTTATCTCTATTTTTGCAGAGAAGCGATATTTCTTCAGTTGAACGTGAGTCCAACTCACCATGCTATAACCAAAAAGGTCCAGATAACTCTACACTTTTTAAATGGCACTTTCCAAATTCAACAGTTAACATAACAGTAGAAAATGACCTTTCTATATACAAATAAAAGGAACTAAAATTAAAAAGAAATCAAACCACTGACAAAAAAATGAACCCTAGCACCATCCAGTATGAAACCTCCACCAAACAACACAAAGGGTAACCAGCTGCTCAGGGACACTCCTGCTTACATTGGGCATAAAGGACGTCAAAACAACCAGAGAGAAAACGCTCTGTCCTGAGAGCATGAATCCTCTGAACAGTCAGATCAACATCAACTTCACCATCCATGGTGTAGCTATGAGAGCCATGACTGAGACTGCGTTTCTACGACAATAACCAAATGTGACCATCTTTCTGCTTACACACAGATTAGAGGACAGGTAAAGGACGTGAAACAGATGAGGAGATGCAGGGTGGTGGTTTGAGCCGGAGAGGCTTGGAGCTTGGATACATTTTCCCTCATATATTAGGACGATGATTGGTTGGAGTAAACGAGGATCAGCTCTTTGTTTAAAAGTGGTGGGGCAAAACGAACACACTGCGCAACTGCTATTTGTGTCCTGGTTGGTCTCTGGTGGAACCCATGTGACAGGAAATGACTCCAGTTGAGCAACAACCAGGCCAAAAAAAATAATAATAATAACGTAAGCTCATCTCTTTCTGCTAGATTAATAATTGGACAGCAAACAGATGGCAAAAAAAAATAATAATAATAACGTAAGCTCATCTCTTTCTGCTAGATTAATAATTGGACAGCAAACAGATGGCAAACGAGACTTTTTTTTTTTTTTTTTTTTTACAGAATTTCAACCAGTTGAAGCCAAAACTATGGCTATAACTACTTTGTACATGTTTATATACAAAGATGTTTTTATCAAAAATACAAAATATATATATATTTTTTATTACTTAGACTGTGACTGTGCTATTTCAGCAAATGGCCTTTTTAGAGTGTATACTTTAAATTAATGGTTACTGGTTTACCAAATTGATTATTTCAATAACTAATTTATCATGATTAATCTGATCGTTTCAGCTCTTATCTAACGTGAAGGAGCAAATTAGAGAGCTATTAATTGATAGAGGTTTATTTTCAAAAACAAATTATTTCCTTCAGAGTTGTCGGATATTATAAATGAATGACAAATAACTAAATAAAACCTCAACTTCCAGCACTTCAGTTACAGTACAAGCAAAACAAATTTTACTGTATTGTTCATCACAGCGACTTTTAAAGAAGCCTACCTTTTTATTGCCATTTTCTGTTCCTTGACAGAATGTGGTCATTGTTTTACTGCCTGGAACTGACTAACCTGCTGCTAACGAAAGTGAATTTCAGAAATTCACAAATTTAATGTGTAAACAGGAGAGGAAAAACTAAAGTCTGGAAATAAATCTCTTCCTTGTGCCTTATTTTCTGTTTTCACTCCAAGGTGACAAAACAGCTTTGTTTCGTTTTGAGCCAATATGGGAAAAGATGGAAAAAAAACAACAAAAAAAACACGTGAGTCAGGGTGACTGAGCTGCATTATACATACACTGACCTTTATAGGGTCGCAGAGAGCCACCATTTCTCTGTCTGGGGTGTGTGTGTGTGTGTGTGTGTGTGTGCGTGTGGGGGTGTGTGTGCGTGTGTGTGGGCGTGTGTGTGTGTGTGTGTGTGAGACAGACACTCATCCTGCTTCAGGATTCAGCAAACAATGTTATGTATTCTACTGACTGCGCTGTTCACTGATGGTCATTGAATAGTGTTAGCAGAGACCATGCTAGCTGCTAGCACGTACATCAAACTTAATATGCTAACTGTTTGACAGCTGCAGGCGTTCTTTGATGACGCTTAATTCCTTTTCATGTTCCAACAACCTGAGCTCCAGAGCACAGGGCAAAGGTCTCTCTCATGCAGCTGGAATTTAAAAGCAATCTTGAAGAATATATGGAAGATTATAGAAATTCCTCAATGAACAGGGTGATCTACACCAACTGCTGAGGACGCACAAAAAGTGGTGTCCAAGGAGGAAAATAATTTCCATTCTTATTTTAAGGATTTTTTTATTTTTTTAAATCCTTTTAAAAGTTTTAAAAGGATTAAAAGACTTTTTAAGGACGCAGACACTCCTGCCATGTCCAACCTCGGGATGCACCAATCCACTTTTTTCACACCAGTGCAGATATCTGATGGTTCAGTATGGGCCGATATCCATCAGTTTCAGAAAAACAGAACTGAACTGACTTAGTGTTTACTCATTTACACATTTGTTCAATGTAAAATAAATAATAAACTGATAAAAAATAATAGGTTGAAAATGTTGGTCAAACATAAAAATAAACTGTTGTTTTTAGTTTCCATTTCAGAGATGCACCAATCCATTGGCTCCAAACTCAGACGGTTTTCGTTTGATCAGTTCTGGTCAAAGCCAAGAATTCCATTCATTTTTCTTCTGCAACCAGATCAACCAGAAGCAAATGCTTTGATGTACTTTAATAAAAATCTGTATAAATTGGATTAAATGTTCCAATTTAATTAAAGTTGAGTGCTTTGAAGAACAAATGGGAATAATCTTGTACAGTAATAATTTCATTTTCTGTCGTGTTTAACCCAAATACTTCCAAACAAAGAGCAGCACAATTTGTCTGTTTTGGTGTTAGAAAATTGGAACATGATGACAATTAAACCAGCAGCTCAGACAGTAACCAGCATCAGCTCAGTGCAACTCTACTCCCGTTTAAATTCCAGAAAACGGACCTTCAGAATCTGGATGAAATGGTCCAACATTAAATAAGAGTTCTCTTTAATATTGTGAATGCTTTTTTTGTTTTCAATATTTACAAAACATAGGAAGTTGTCTGCTCTTTTCCCCCCATCTGTTTCATAACATGCTTAAAGAATGCTCTAATCAGGTTCTTGGAGTCAAAAGCCCTGAGTGGTCTATTTTTGAGTTTTACATCAAAGTGAATTTATTTGCAGAAAACCGAAAAAGCAAAATGATCAACAAGTTAGAAACAAACTGAGCTTATGATTTCACAAATCAAAGATAAAGAGTACTATCAAATTGGAACGTCGTGTAAGAAATTGCTTTATTTTTCAAAAGAAAATTGAAAAAGAATTAGTGTGTAGAAACCTAAACTTATTTTCATATGTCATTTTCTTAAAGGGCTAAAACTTTTTATTGAAAAAGGTTAGCTTATTTATTTATTTTCAAAATTGATGTTTCCATTAAGAAAATGTATTAAGTGCCATTAGATGGTTAATGGAAACACAGCTTGTATAATGTTTTTATGATGTAAAGCACTTTGAACTGCCTCATTGCCGTTGACTTGGGAAGAAGTGTTGCTGTATAGTTGAACAGAACTGAGTCACATGACGTCTCTCCGTCATGTAACGCTTTGCAGGTCTTGAGCGATGTGGTTTAGTTGTCCAGCAATGCCGAGGCAACAAGATGAGGGGCATAAAACAGCCCTGAAGATATTACAGCTTTTACAACCAAGCTAAGCGCATCCCTGCATGGGGAGCTGAGGGGAAGACAATCTCATACCACAGCTGTAGTGGGCGGGTAGAAGGGTAGGAGGGGGTTATAAGTGCACTCAGAGGGGTTATTTCTGCAAACTGTCATAGAGCTGCAACTGTTAAACGTGGTAAGTCGAAGCGGCTGCTGTGGGATCTCTGGAATAGAGACGGTGTGAATCATGATTGGTGAATAAACAGCCAGGTGGCTCAGGCACTGTGCTGACATCAGAATCCAAGCTGCGGTGCTGTCTGGGAAACGCCGACCACGAGAGGGTTTCTCCTTTTACACCCCACCACCCAGCCCACCCTGAAATACCCCCCTCCGCAACTCTGTCTCCCTCCGATTCCCATCACCTGTTTCATTCCTCCTTTAATCAATTTCATTTCTCTCTGTCGACTAGCAAAATGCAGCAGTTCTGGCACGGTTACCACAGCAACCACAGTTGCTAAGCAACCCACAACTCTCCATCACCCGTTCCAGAAGTCTGACAGATGGAGAGGGAGAATGCCAAAGCAAAAAGTGAGAGAGAGAGAGAAAGAAGGAGGAAGAGGTGGGGAGGGGGAGGTACATTAGGAGAATAAAGAGAGAAAAAAATGAAGAATAAAAATGGAGGACGAGCCACAAGGCAGAGAGAGGCAAGAATGATGAAATCCAAATCAACTTGTGAATGACCCCCTTCGTCTACCCTGCCTCTAGAGTAAAGCGTCATTTTATAGCTTTCATTTTAGAAAGCAATTGATGCTATCATAACTCACACCCATAAATCCAAAATATTCCAACAAACAACTGAGAGAAAGGAGGGAGTTGGCTGGAAGTCCAATAAACACACGCAGACACGATCATAACCCAGGAGTACAGTAGCCCACTGATATGAGGTCGGACTGCCTTCTAGTGTAAACGCACCTCATATTAAAATCTCCATTCTGCGATAAATGAGCAGGTTGGAAAATATTTTGTGCCCTCGAGATACACACGACTAGCGAATCGCCAAAGATCTCATCTAAAAGAAATATGAGCTTTTTAATGCGTTTTTAATTTGGTTTCTATGATGCTGCAGATTAAAACAAGACTAATGAAAGCTCTGAGACAAAAACAAAACAGAAGTAGTAAACACAGAGCAGGGCGCATTAGTGAACTGGCCGCAGCTGTGAAATCAATCATCCCGGTAGAAAACTATAATTTACTGGTATATTAGAGTAGAAACAGCTCCCAGATCTCAACGTTACCATGGTAAAGTGTTTCAAATGCCTGCTTCGCCTCATTACTGGGTTGCAAATATCCTAAAACTATCTGTACAGTAGGGGAGTGGTGTGTGTGTGCCAAAATATTCATGAGGTCTTCTGACTGGCGCTCTGTTCTGCCTTTATCAGTTTTAAATGAAAACTAGTGATGAGAACGTTTGTTTAAGACTCGCTCTGTACAAATCAGAGATGCAGTGATCCACGTTTTTCACTTCCAATATTGATATCATACTCACAATATTTGGCAAACGATACAAGTCAATACGATTTGATGCACTTTTACAATTTTCTGAAAGATTTTAGGATGACAAAGTGATTTTTTGCAGCTGCCCAGCGCCGCCATTCCCCTGCTTGGATCTCTGAGTAGCTGCCTCAGTCTGTGATACTCTTTGTCAGTTGCTAATAAGAATGATCAATCTGCCATCGTCATCATGGCAATCTTCACTGCACCCAGACTGCAGCTGCAGGTTTCCCCTCTTCGTTTTCCAGCTCAAAACAGAGCGCCACTGCATGCTGCGTGTTAATTCTTCAGGTAATCCTTCATGTACAGAACAGGAATCGCTGAGCTAAAAACAAATTACAAAGTAGACGCCACTAGTCGATCCAAACTTTGCATTAATTTCACAATCTCACTGCTTTTGCCGCTACCCCGTTCGCGCCATACTCCGTTCCGCTTCTCTTTCATGGTTACTTGTGCAACTTTACTTCGTTTCTTAGCAACAAAACATCGTTTATTGCAGATTTGAGATTTCCAAAAACAAAGGAATCTAATGTTGCTTTTTGTTTTTTTATGTTTGGAAACTCATTCCCTATCACATAACCGGAAAAGCTGGTTTTTGACATTTCTTTGACATTTGGAAAAATATGGTTTATTTATTTTAGCATAACTCCAGTTTTCCTTGGCCTATTAACACAATTTAAAAACTGGTGTGTAGTTTATAATGTGCACTTTAAGCACACGTTGAAAGTGAGACTGGGGGAGACGAAGTCTTGCTGCTGCGCCGTCAGAAACCAGACGTTAAAAAGACATAAAACCCTATGGACCCCTATGGTTTAATGTATCAATACTCGGATGAAAAATCAATAATTTCCAATGGGGGGGGGGGGGATCAATAAATATCGTAGAATCTATATAATTATACAGCCCTAGTTATTACTTGCGTTGCCCAGCGTTCTCACTCCCGCCTGAGTTGTTGACAAAAGCTAACTGTTAGCAGCATAATGTCCTGTTTTCAAGTTCGGCCTGGGAGGATTTTATTGATTCATGATAATGTCCGGGTTTTTGTCGTTTTTCTGCAAACCAATAAGCAACCTCAACATGTCTGGCGCAAAGCCTGGAGTGCAGTAGTCTTTTCACCTGCTGCCTGGTGGCCGGTGTTCAGAGCGAATGGCGGGGCCGAGTGCTGCAGTTGTATTTATACAGGTGAGTGGATATGAACATGGCAGCCGGCTGCACATTAGATTATGTAAGTGCAGCTTTTTAAGATGCAAGTGTAGCTTTATGGACGAACTGGAAAATTTATTTCATATCATTCCGGTCACAACAAATGGGTGGCGGAGCTCATCATGGCGGCACGTAGTTGGTACCTGTGTTTCTGAAGGAGTAAAAGGGGTCAAATCCCGTCGCTAACATAAACACTAAAGCTATAAATGTCTGAACAAGGTGAAAGTTCATTTATTAAATTGACTAAAAATGAATGCATAAACCAAAATGTGGAGTGTAGACATTTTTTATAAGCGTATTTGTGAGCCTGTCTCCATATTATTAAATTGAATATAATTTCAGATTTTTGTATAATTTTTCTTCAGGCTAACTTAGAAAGTGAGCTGTTATTGTTGCAGGTTGATCTTCTAAACTACAGAAAAGTTAATCTCAAATGTGAAAAATTTGCTGCAATAATTCCTGGGACAATTTATTGTCCATCAAAATTAGTTTTTGTGACAGGCAACGGTATAAAAGGTCCCATTGCTCACATGCAGACAAAAGTTATGAAAAGGTTTTAAAATGAGAGTTCATCTAATCTTTTTGAACAAAATGTATGTGCTAATTTTCATTTTCATTATTGCACTGATTTCAGATTTTTGTGCATTTTTTATCCACTTTGACATAAAAAGTGCTGCAATGGACTGGCAGTCTGTCCAGGGTGACCCTGCCTCTCGCCTGAAATGTCTCGCTGGAGATAGGCACCATGACCCCTCCTGACCCCTCTAGGGACAAGGGTGTAAGGAAATGGATGCATATATGGATGGAAGTAAGTTATTGTTTTCGGTTGATTTTTTAAGAAGAGTGGGTAAGTACCAATATAAAATTTGGGCCAAAATGAATACTTCTTTTATGGCAGTATTTACTAATGTTTTATTTGATCAAATTATCTGACTACTTGAATAATCGATAGATTACTTGATTACTAAAATACTCCTCCACAACAGCCCTGATACCGATCCAAAAAAAGTCATTTTTTACATCTCAGTGATGCAAGTTAAGCTCCTCCTAAACAACACAAAGGATCTATGGAGCTGCGACATAACTGCTAGTCTTCCATATATTCTCCCAACTGAACGCCTTACAAAAGGAGATATTGTTGAGGATGAAGTTGCCGTAGAAAATAAAGTGAGTTTTGGAAGTGGAAGCTCAGTGAGGAACGAGGAAGATTTGCTGAGATCTGGGTTTTCTGCAGCCGTGAGAGTCATAAGAGCTGATCGTAGTAAAACGAGGTGCAGCATGGCAGAGTCTCTCTGCACTGCAGCTTTTCACCTCATGCACACAGACACTTGGCCTGCTGCTTAAAACCAAGACTTTAATGGATTTCTGGGAAGTTTCCGGTTATTGTTTGTCTAAATGTAGTAACATGAAAATCAGTGGAATCCATGGAAATTATTTCTGAGTCGTATTAGTAAAGCAGAAGTTTGGGTTTTTCTGTCATGACTGAACTGATAAAAAAAACAAGCTGTCATCTCCACTGTTCCAGAAGATTTCTTAGAAAATGTCCAAACAGACACCTCATGCAAAACTATTTAAATATAAAATATGTAAAACAGCTGGCTAGAGTCAGGAAGCTTATTGCAAAACGGCTGAAGACAGTTCCGCATTCTTTGAGCTCAGTTATTGGAATAACTGGACAACTGGAAATATAGTACCTCGAAACAACAGATTGTGGCCAATGTATCATCTCACGTTTAGTCATTTAAATCAGAAAATTTAGCTTTATTCCCATCTTTCTGTTATGAATATGCTTGTATTTGAAGTAAGATGTTTATATTAAAATGAGGGGGGTTTTTTCTACACAAAAAATGTATTCTTTGTCCAACCTAACATCTGAGGTAAAAAAAAAAAAAGGGATTTGCTACATTTTTATTACTATATAGCACTACGCAGGCTTTTCTGTAATAAATGCTTATTCATATGATAAGTTCGGCCACCGGTGAATTATTTTAGTACTCGATTGATCTAATGATTAGTCGGATTGAAAGAATTGGCACATTCTGCAGATTTTTTATTTTTCCATTTAAAACTTTTTTATACAATATTAGAAATGTACTTAATGTTTGTAAAGTGCATAACAAAATTCCTTTTTTTACATTTCATTGCCAAAAATTTAAATACGGCATTCTGTTAGTGAACCCTTGATCATTTGTAGCAAAGGATACATATGTAGCACCCAAGCAATGGAATGTTTACTTAACAGATTAAAATATTTGCTAATTTGCATATTTTAATGCATTTCTAATATTGTATAAAAAGGCTTATGGGGTTAATAGAAAAATCTGCAGAACGTGCACATTTTCTTATCTGAATTGATTAATTTTCAGAATAATCGTTAACTGCAGCCCGACGTGATCCTGCTGTGATCTTGGGCATCTGTAGTTTTCTAAGGAGCTCAGATCTTTTCTGGGCAAAAGAAATTCCCAAGTATTACTGACTTATTAGAAGAAATCCATCTTGCATGCATGTCCAGACCAAAACGGAGAGGATGGAGGAGATGAAACTGAACACAACTGACAGAAATTAAATGACTGTTAAGCCTGACGGAGAGGGAGAGAGAGAGGAGCCGGAGACAAAGATGGAGCCAGGGACAATTAACACAGCCTGTTCTCATGGGGCGGGGTGGGGTGGGGTAGGGTGGGGGTGTGTGTGTGTGAAGTGTAAGTGAACCAAGTGCAAGCCTGCAGGGTGGCTGTGGTCCCCTGGTAAGGCACACAGCCGGTCAGCTGTGAACAGAGGCGCTGTGCTCTATGGCGAAGAGGCGGCGCTTCCACCTGGCCGGCCTCAGGAAGCAGCAGACATGATGCTAGCTAGCAGAACAAGCCGCCCACATGAAACCCTCACAGCAGCAGCATCACAGATCAACCGCTTGGTTTCAAAGAAAGCCCCTCTGGAGACGACAAGAACCGCGGCTGGAGACAAACCTGTCACCTTTTTGGGTTCAGGTCCGACACCAACGCTCAAACATCTGCTGATCCTGATGCTTCCCACCGCAGCTCCGTTTATTTGGATTCTACAGCCATGCTTTTGGTAAAAACTACACAGATAAATCACATGCACAGCCAGCCGTGGCTCTAGTGACACATTATTTGCTTCCTTCCAATCAGAAAAGCGTCAAATTTTATTTGGATCATATCTATGTGGTCATTTGATGATCAACTCTCAAATGTCTCTGATGAAGGCCTTCCTGAGGCAACACCACTCTGCCACAGAGACTCAGCCCACAAAAATAAAACGACTTACATCCATTTATAGACATGAGAATGATACATTTTCATGTCCCATTTTGCTACATTTTGGCTGCGAGTTTAAACTTCCACTCTAAAACGCAACAAAATACCAGACGCAATAAGTATTTACAGACTTACCAATTTTCTGGTTGAAAATTTTGTCAAAAGTGAGTTCGTCCCTTTCCTCCAGGTACTTCTGCATTACACTGCGAATACTGTAAAAAAAAAAAAAAAACAAATAAAAAAAGTCAGTTATTAAAGCATCAACATGCCTCCTCCAGCTTCCTCAGAGATCCTGACCCAGGTTTGAAGCCTCCCAGCTAGCCAGCCAACTAGCCAGCCAGCCAACCAGCCAGCCCCCACAGGGAGGAACTGCAGGGAGGGAACAGGGACACATGGGAGGCTTCTGAA
>CAEGAD010086172.1:0-39493 GCA_903067055.1 Poeciliopsis paucimaculata | reverse complement strand
CCCAAACTGGAGCAGTGGCTACAACAGATCCCAGGAACAACATCAGATATCTCAGTCCAGAAATGTGCAGTTCTAGGAACAGCAAAGATACTGCGCAGAACCCTCAAGCTCCCAGGCCTCTGGTAGAGGACCCGAGCTCAGAGGATAAGAACCACCCGCGGTGGGTGAGAAGGGAATTTTTGGAATTTTTTTTTTTTTATATATATATATATATATATACTGTATATATATATATACAGCATCAGATCTAATGTGTTCTGGAAGTTCGGTGTGAATCTGATCGGCAAATTTCACACATTTGTCTTTCATGGCAAGAAGTCCAAATTGAAATCCCTGGACAAAAATATCTCAAACAGGGACAACTGTTTGAGATAACAGCAAATAAAATGAGTTTATTTTGATCTGTGTGCAAAACACAGATCATAACAAAATAATAATATTACAATTTGTTAGAGGAACCAGACTGTTGTGAGCATACAACTGTTAGCACCATAAGACCCAGAACTGCAAAGTTGAAAATCATAACAATATTTTGAGATGACCCGTACTTTTGAAGAACGGCCACTAGATGGCACCACTCACTCGTTCTTTTTCCGAGCCCATCAGAAACAAACAGTGGAAAATCACTGGTTGAACATGAACAAACAAAAGAGAAATGTTACATATGTGTCAGAAATATTCCTGATTGTTGGCATGTGTGCTGTTTAAGAACAGAACTTCCTTTGTCGTTTATGAAGAAAATTAAAAAATTCCCACTCTGGCACATATGTCTGTTTTGTTATAGAAAACACTTCATCTGGCTAAAACATAAAAGCCTGAGCTGCAGGTAACTTCTTTTTTCGTCCATGAAAGGCACATGTTAAATCCTATTCCAATATGGATTTTGGTAGCATGCATGATGTGAAGTTATCAAAACTGATGAGTGTTGAATTTTGACCCTGACAGACTCACACTGAACAACAAAATCACCTTTACTCTGGCATCCTGTCTTCCTGCAGGTTTTACATAAATGATTAAATGTGCCGAGTTTTCTGCAATTAAGTTGTCAGGAATGTTTTCTGCCTTCTGCAGGGAAGAGTTTTCCAGGTGAGCTGGGGATTTGCTAAACTCTTAGCAAATCCCTTTAAGACTATTTAAGACTTATCCGTGTATTGTTCGTTACTGGGTGTCAAATTCTGATCTTGGCGCAAATATGCCTTTCTGCAGTTTTTCACACGTCAACATGACAACTAAGTTGAAACCAGATATGTAAAAAACCCAATTGTCCTCACTTTCTGACGTGAACTCTGACCAAACCTTTTCTGTTTTAAATCATTTAGGATCAGGGAAATTCTTTATGTTGAGTCCCAGAATAATTCTAAAATTTCATTACTAGTTTAGAATTGCATTTAATTCAGTCTACAGTTGACAGTAAACTGAATTAAACAGAAGCCATTACTTCAAACGCAACAACAGAAAAACTTATTATAGTTTGCAAATACACTCAAGGACAAAGATCTAAATTGTTGGAGACATGTCCTGTGGTCTAATGAAAGTAAAATAAAAGGAAAAATGTAAAACTGAACAGGGTTGATGCAGAGGACGGCCTGTTGTTCGGTCTATTGGAGGGGTGGCTGCATCATGGCACTCCCCTGTTTTGTCGCAGGGTGAAAGGGAAACTGGTGTCATGAAGAAACTGTACAAACATTGACACATCATCTCAAGTCTGGAGGTTATAGCTCGGACACAAATCAGTCCGCCGTATGGACAGTAACCAAGGATACTGACAAAATACTTATATTTTGTCAGAACAATGGCAGAGAAAATTAGTGGTTGAACGGGTGTGTGTGAGCGATTACTGCAAGAGCAATGAGCCTGAATTCCAGCAAATGACTGAAAACACACTGCGGAAGGAAACCCAGAGGTTTAAACGGTTACCATACCAAATGGTAAGAAAATGTATGAAAACTCATGAGCTAAAAGAAAGTTTGATAAATTCTCTAAAAATAATCTTTCTCTCATTTTTTCTGGCAGAATTAATTTGCTAATAGTATCAGATGTAACATAGGAAAAAGTTGGTCATATTTAACCGTAAAAACAAACAAACAAAAACAGCTACATTGCTTTTTAACTGTGTATCTTAGGAGTCTTCAACTCTACTCCTCAACGACCTGAGCCCTCCAACTTGTAGAAGTGTCCCTCATCCAACACACTTAAAAAACATGTCAGAATTCCCTTCGTAGTATCCTGCTAACTACCTAATTATTTGACCCATGTCTGTTGAAGGACACTGGCTGCCAGAGTAGCTAAATGATCTGCCTTCAACCGGGCTAGTAGATGTTCTCAGGTCATCAAATAGAAATATGAAACAATGTTTCCTCTGCAGCTGTGTTCGGAACATTTGATGAATCAGTCACAAGTAACAGGAATGCTTATAGTGGTTCAGGAAAAATTAAAAAGATTTCTATGATGTGGGTTCTGACCTGAAGTTTGACCTCAATAAAAGTCTTGAATGAAATTCAGGCTTTCCTTGTGTTCGGCCTCCCCATCAAAAGAAGTGAATACTGCTTCATGGCAGAAGAGAGATAAACACAGTTGGAGAGGGAGTTTTCTTTTCGGTGACTCAACTGGAAGCTGCCACAACAAAGCTGGATGTTACTTCAGTGCCTCAGAATGACGTTAAACGTTGAACCTAGGTGCCAAAGTTGAAACAACAACTGGCTTAAGGAGCATGATCCAGGAAGTCCCTGTTGGGACATAAAAGATGTCATTAGATTTCTCCCAGGATGTCAGTAAGAAATCCTTTTCAATTATAGCAGAGAAGAGAAACAAGATTAAAAGAAATGCAAGTTCTATTTCTATCCAGTCACTATGATTTAAGTAAAAATCCCAGAACTCCTAAAGTTGGATGTGAATGATTTTTCCTTTTCAACAGTGGTGACAAGCTTAAACAGAGAAAGTGCTGAGTCACTCCTCGGTTTCTTCAAATTCACGGAGGAGTAGACGACTTTAATTGACAACATACCGGATCTGGGAATTTTCCCCTGGCTTCCACTCCCTTTTCTCCTGAAAGTCCTTTGCTTTTGCCCGCTTGCTCAACTTATACCCCTAAGGCATCTAACCATGCCATCCATGCTGTGACACATACCAAAAAAACTTTCCAACATGACTTTTTGTTTTCTTCTGAAGCAGATTTTTGGAAGTTGTTGCATCTTTAGCACAAAGACTTTGGTGCATATTGCACAAAAATAAGTTTCTAATGTGGTTTAGTAAAAATTGATAGTGTCCAAAGCCTCTCTGCCTTTTTCTTCTCTTTTTCATTCAAAATAAACCAAGTTGTGTGTTTAGAGCTGGTACTGTAGTGTCTCATCTTTCACAAGGTTTGTTTCTGATCTAAACTTGATCAAATCTTTTTCAGCTTTATTTTCAGCTTGGTTTGCCACCTGACAATTTGATTTAACAATATGTAAAGGTGACAGCATTTCATATGGGTGGCATTAAAATCACCAAAGGCTGTCGGCATGTAGCTTTACAAAACCATTACGGTCCGAGTGAAACATGTTCTGTAAAACGTGTTTGAGTCCAGATTTGAAGCAGAATTCATTCAGTCAGGTAAAAGTCTGCAAGTGGAAAAGAAGTGAAAGAACTAGGTCAGCCAAAGACGGGGTGATTTCCGATAAACTCCTTCGAAGCAAAATTTTACTGTAGGCAGTTAGTGAATCTCCTGGTGTCACGACCATAAACCTGGTCAAACCAGTTTTAAGACTTTGCCAGATGGTACAAACTTTGTTTTTCTGATTACAACTAAAGTGTGGCTCACTTGTTTCTGTAACCCCCTTCAGCGCTTGTGTGACCTTTGTAAATTTCCACTTTCTTTAACACTGAAGGGGGGGTGGCAGTGCTGACGTTACGGTTCCTGAGGGTCTCGAAATAGGGCATTGTAAATGGTAGAGGGGCTTTTACACGGAGGGGGAGGAGATAATGTGCAGCGAAGAACAGGGAGTCCAGACAGCAAGTAAACAAGCTGACTCCAAAACAAGAAACTTTGCTTAGTTTATAGGAAACCTTATCAATCCTGAACGTTCTTCATCGACTGTTTAGCGATAATCAGGAAAGCTTAAAAAGTAAAAGTTTCTCTGATATCGCAGGGTAAAATTTTTTAGGAATTCTTTACATGAGCTGTGAGAATCTGTTTTTTTTTTTTTTCTGAGAATCCCCCCTCTCCCACACACACCCTAAAGAAAAAAACGTGTATCGCAAACAAATCACAACACAAGCATAAAAATAAAATAGAACATTATGTCCGAGGTGTGCATTCGTAACTTGACACCAGGGATTACAGAGAAAGAGGATGAGGGCGGTGAAGAACCTTTCAGCCTGGTTTTGTTACTGAACACAGAAAAACAGACTGAACTTGGACCTAAATGTGGCTCACTGTGCTGTAAGTCAGCCTGACTGTAATGTGTTCCGGCAGCAATATGTGTTTTCTCTTCCAACTGTTAGCAGCATGACTACCAAACTATCTCACTTTGTGTTGGTGTTAAGCCACATATAAAGTCTTCCCTGAAATGTATGTAAGGATGATAATCTGAAGAAATGAATCATGATATCAAAGAGAAAATCTTATGAGAGACAAGTTATTTAGAATAGAAATATTATTTATTGTCCCTCAGTGAGGAAATTCAGATACCAGTAACAAGTTAAAGATAAATGGTATTTAATTCAAATTCAAATATACTTTGTTGATCACAAAGGGAAATTAAATACTGTGACTCATATTAGTCCAGGTTTTGAAAGTGTTCTTGTAGATGGTGATGGCTGTGGGTGAGGAGGACTTCCTGTAACGGTTAGCAGCGTTCAATCCGACTATTATTTCCATGACGTTCTACAGTGTGAGCTTTGTGTCATGTCATGTTGTTCCCTCACCAAAAACATTTCTGTGGTGTTGTTTTGATTCTTTCATGCATGTTTTGGAAATTTTTGAATCTCCTGTGGCGACAATTCAGCTGAATTAAATACCTGGGTGGACCTAGCCCCGCCTTCGAGACGCAGCTCCTCCTCAGAGCTGCAGTTTCTAAGCTTCCAAACTTCAGGCTCACAGAGCAGCTCTGCCCTACATCTCCCCCATTAAGCTCCTTCTAACTAGCCAGCAGCAATTAGCAAACACCTGGTGAAACTGCGCATCTGCTGAGCTCATTATAGGAGCTAGCTCTCAGTGAAACACTGGCAAAAACGTTGTTGAAGTCAACACTGTTTTTTAAAATAGAAAGTTCAAAATAAATCAGTTCAATAATTGTTACATTTTAGTTTACATCTCAGTTGGTTCAGTTTAACTCTCCCTATCCGCCACATGATTTTGGAAACAAAACTAAATTTGACAGGAATGAGGGGGAACAGCTTCTGAATCTGTTTTGAACATGTTGCAACGCAGCTGGGTGTCTGTAATTTACAGTGAATCAGTTTAATAGGGGCGGGGCCTTCCTAGTAGTGTGCTGCATCAACTTGCAGACAAACACAATTGTCATGTTACCTGTGTCTGTTGCAGTGAAACTGTTTTAGACACAGAAAACCAGGAAAAAACGACAACTAAAAAAAAACAGCATAAAGTGACTAAAAAGCTTCCACCATTGATTAAACAATCTATCTTAATGTAATTTAGTGGGGAGTTCAGTTCTATATTTTCCATGTTCTGTAAGCCACCATGCCAACAAATTTTTTTTTTTTTTTTTTACCAAGCAGCTTCAGTAGTTAAAAACTAACCTTCTACGTTTCTTTACCCTAAAATGTTTTGAATGAGTGCTTCTGTTTTTCTGCTCCGTGCTCTGCTCCGTTTTCTCAAACCTTCAGTCTGACATGGCAGAAGACCACTGGGACTGGGCCCGGTTCAGGTTCTCGTTCTGCTTCTGCTGGAGGTTTCTTCTTGTTCAAGGGGAGTTTTCCCTCTTCTCTGTCGCCGCCTGGATGCTTAGTGTTAGCATGCTGCAAGACAGTGAGTGCATGTAATTGATGGGTTTCCGTAGATATAAAAAAAATACAACCATTTTGAACAACAAACTGAACTTTCACTGAATTAAACTCAATTCTGTTCATGTACATAAGGCCAGTTTTCCTTAACACTTTGCCATCTCTTAACACTTTGCAGGTAAAGTACATTTGTTCACATCAGGGAGTAACTGAAGCAAGTGTGTTCTGAGCTTCACCAGGCTAGAAATTTAGCACCTTAGCTTGCAAAAGTTCCTCCTTCAATCAGGATCTTCACTTCTCTGAGGTCAAAGGTTACTCTGTTTGGTTTAAACACTTTTGTGTTGCACAAAAAAATTAAAAAGGATGTTCAGGAGAAGCTTGTATTTTATATTTGCAAGTTAGGAAAACAACAACTCAAATTTGTTAAGCTGTCCCACAAGTAAAGTGCAGAATGGCCCTTCAAAATAAATCAAAGCAGAAGTAGCAACTTTTAAAGCTGCTACAAGCACAGAATTGCTAACATGGCTTTGCCTGAAGACACCAAACATGATGACACAGCTGCCCTCTTACCAACCCTTAGAGGTCACTGACTGAAGGGTCGAAAAGGTCAACAACTGCACATTCTGTTAAACACTGATTTTTGTTTTTTTTTTTACAAGAAAAAGTAACTTCTTAGTCACTAAATAAGCAACAAGTCAAGTTAAGTTTATTTGTTAAGTACATTTCAGCAACAAGGTGGTTCAAAGTGCTTCACATTATAAAAGTATCATAAAGGGATTAAGTATGAAACAAACAGTAAACATTTTGCAAAATGGCACCATCAAAATCAATAAGGAAATGCACATCAAATATGTTGATCAAGTTTCCAGTTATTAAGCATTTTGAACTGCCTCGTTGCTGAAAATGTGCTTTGTAAATAAAATTACCTTACCTTATTATGAATCAAAAGTAGCTCTAAACAGATTGATTTAAAGGAAGTTGATGCTTTGGCTGCTGTTTTCTGGAAGTTTGCTCCAGATTAGTGGTGCATAAAAGCAGAATGCTGCTTCTCCATGTTGGGTTCTGGTTCTGGGGAAGCAGAACCAGAACCAGAACCAGAAGACAATTATTGTCTTTATTGATTCTTGTGCTCCAAGATGAATGTTCCTTTCTGATTCTGAAAATACACCCAAATGGGATAGCGTTGTTGGATTTTACTGAAAGAGTAACAATAACCATCAGTGATACCAACTGCATCTAGTGTTGGTGTCAATATGATAAAACATAAATGATTCAAAGTCTTCAGTGTTGGCTTGGTTTTGTCCTTTTAAGTTCTTGAAAGTAGCAGAGTTAAGTCTTATCATTAATGTAATAAACAAACTAATCACCACAACTGCAAAATGACCAATGGCTCAGGTTTATATATGATTTTTAAACTACAGTTAGTTTGGTTCAGATCTTCTTCAGACTCATCAAAGTCATCTTGAATCACTCTAAACAACTTTGACCAGATTTGCAGCAACTTTCCAGTTCTCTAGTAAAGTCAGGCCAGAGGCTCCTAATCAAGGACACATGGTGAAAGAGACGAAATACAAACTTGATCAGTAGCTGTTTTGTTTCTTGTTTTTGTTTTTTCAAAATAGGATAATCTGAAATAATTTCTTTGTGATTTTCACTTCTACATGCACCTGGACATGGAGCTGAGTAGAGGACCGGTCATCATTTTCCTGCTCTTTCATGTCTCTTATCAGTCGGTCAGCTGCGGGACACATGCAGAAGCACAAAGAACTGCTTTGTTCCAACATGACAGTTACTTAAACTCAACCTGGTTGTGTCCCATTACCAAAAATATTGTATTAGCTGTGTAAATTTAGGGGCAATTTTTTAGCATGAATAGTTCTTTAGTGTGATTTTATGATGTGGTTTTTGTGCTGGTCTTAATGGTTCTTATACAAAAAGGGGGAAAAAGTATGCTAAAATATGTTTGTTTTATGCAAAGAAACTAGGTTGGGTGTAAGTCTTTGGGTGTTTCCACTCCTGACAATCCGGTAAAATCAGTTTGATTTTAGGACCAAAGTCATAAATTTGTTGCATTTTCAGCTGCTGTGGTCAAACAGTCCACACCCTTGAGCAACCTGTTCCCCTCCTCACCTGCAAGGGACGCTGCACCAAGAACCACTGACGGAAACAACACAAAAACCTCTGAAGAAGGCAGAAATCAAAACTTTCTTCTTCACAATCCATAAAAAGGGGTGGTTGTAGAATTTCTGTGTTGTTTTTGATAAAAGACCTGGAGCCGTTTTTTCCGCCAGCGTCAGACATGTTTGTTTTGGTGTATTTACCCAGAATACACAGCGTTGTCGTCAGTTTCCTGCTTTTTAAATTTCCTCCGGTCCACTTGGCATTCACATATGCATTCAAGCTGCACCAGAGTTCACTTCAACCAATCCAACATCCAGGTCTGTGATTACACATTCACACCTTCCCAAACGAACCAGGCTCTCCAGGCAAACTAACTACAGTTGGATTAAAGCAGACTAAACAGAGCTTGTGTGAACATACCCATAAGTGTGGTACCGGTTCATGTTTGTGCATTACAAAGTTTGAGCCCAGGGTCATCAGATTCAGTCCAAATTCTGTGAAAAAGAGTAAAACAATTCTTTTTAAAGCCCAGTGGAGCTCTGTGAATCACACACAAACTTGGAGAACTTCAACATAGACAGCATTTGAAAAAAGCAACAGAAGGAAACGTCTGCAGGACAACAACAGATGAACTGGGTAGTTTTGTAGAGCACTCAATGCCACCCTCCTTCTTAAATTGTCCCCTGGGTAGATAGCCATCCCACCCATATTAAAAATGTCTTTGAGGTCGTGGAAACGATCGACCCTTTCAGGTCATAAGGTCTGCTCTCATCATGTTACTGAAATGTTCTTGCTCCGTATTGCAGATACTGTCCACAGAACTGCTGGTGGTCTGATCTCAGTCCATGTTTAGCTCTTTGAACCTTTTCTTTCTCACACCGCGGCTCTGCTTGTACAGCTGTACGATTTTCCGACTGTCAGGCCAGGAACATAGCAACAGCTTTTTTTTTCTCAATGACCCAAAAACCAGAAACAAGTGAAAAGTGTGTGTGTTTGTGGGGGATAGGGAGGCCCAGTGGGAAAGGTGAGGTGGGGATCATGCACAGTCAGAGTGCTGTCATCAGTAGAAGTAGTGATAAAAGGCCTCTGAAGCACATGAGCTAGCATGCATGTGATGAGATTAGGATGAAGCTTCATTTGCTTTTTGAACTCAACCAATCTGTTTCACTCCACACTGACCAGAACGATGTTTTCATGTTTTTCTTTACTGAGACTGGAGTTTGTTGAAGAGAGAAGTGAGATTATTTAGCCTTCAGACATGCCATGTGATAAGGCTCGACAACACTGGTTTTGAATGTGTGTGTGTGTGTGTGTGTACTTGTGAAAGTGGTAGAACGTCACTTTCACAGGATTTGCCAGTGAAGGGAGGTCTTTAAACCTCAGTTAGTTAGATTTAGAGGTAAGGTGTGAATTAACTTTTGAATATAGTAGCAGTATGAAATTTTTACATAAATTTGTTGTTTTTTTTGGGTTTTTTTTTACATATTTGTTAAAACACTAAAATACTGTGACTATGTCATGACAGTATTAGAAAAATAATGTGACTCCAACACAGCTGTGTAGATACAATACTCTACGGTCAAACAACGGGCAGTAGAATATGTGAAGGTTGTGCAATGGAGCTTTTGCAGTAACAATGCTCTACTGAGAAAAAAAAAACAACAAAACACTTGATTGGATGTCTGCCAGCTTGTAACAGGATTAGCTGAGACCATTAATCAAAGCACCTCCTGTGTGTTTCTTGACTATTTTTTTATTTTTTTTTAATTACTATTCATTTTTTAAGTTTCTTCACTCTTGTGAACAAAATTTCCTGCCTATCTGAAGCACCAGCTGCACCACTGAGTTTGTCCTGAGTGACTCATTGCGAGTGGAGGAGCATTTCCTGACTGCTGGACTTGATTAAAGCAGACCAGTGCTGTATAATTTGGGCTTTTTTCCCCCCTTGGCAGTTAGCTCTGAGCCAAATTGAATTTGGTTTGGTCTCAACTCCTGTCAAATGCATCGCCGTAAGCGAATACCAGCGCACGCACTATGACTCCAGTTTCTGTAAGGGTTGTCACGCGAGCTCCAAAAGGACCCTCCTCCACATGACACACAGAAGAACCTTTACGAAGGCACAGAGAAAATGCCCTGCACCACGGTCAGTAGCTGTGTTTCCATTAGTCAAAAAATTGAGCAAATTGAAATTGCGAAAATGAATTTGCTTAAAGGAAACACACTGAAAAACTCTCAGTTTTGGATAAAAAGTTTTTGTGCTATGAGATGGTTTCTCTGTCGTATCCAATTAGATTCATGTCACAAAACTGCAATGGAAACAGTTTTTTCACATCACAAGAGTCGCATGTTCAACAGCCGAATGTTGCTACTGGCAGAAACGATAAAGAAGACGACAGGAAGTAGTTTGAGCATGTTGGTTTGTTTTAGTTGTTTTCCGACAACATGCATCTGGTTCCGCTGGAGCGCTCACAGCATCACAGTTCATTAAAACGTGTCACTGATACATGTTGAATGTTTAACTCTTCGGTAAAAATTGGTGACTGCTGTTTCCCCAAAACACCACATACATAGTCGCTCCCACGTATGAGGGGTTTGACGCCAGTGTCTCCTCTGATTGGCTGAATTTTAAATCTCATGGAACTGTTTGCATCCGTCACTGCCATGATTTTAAATGACTGATTACACATTATAGTGCTACTAATTGTAAAGTCAACTGTGCAATGGGGAATGTTTCATTTCCTCTTTTTTGAAGAGCAAATCTCCCTCTGACACCATGGCAACCACACCGTCTGTCTAAGCTGCCAGAAAGAACATAAAGAAAACAAAAGAAAAAAAATCTAACTAAAGACTAAAATTGCATATTTTGAGCATGAATTTGAAGCAAAAATCTATTACGTTAATTTTTAATACACACATGCAGACCAAACAGCACCGCAGGAACTCCAGATAACCTCACAGGCATGAATGGACTGCAGGAGGAAGAAGAACCCATTTTTACACATGAACTTTAATTCATTACTTGAGCTAACATTAGCTCAACTGTCCTACTTCTGACCTAACAACAGGAACCCAGCACCTTGTGTCAGGTGTGATCACATTCCCAATAAACAGATCTTGTGCCACAGCGATCACTTCATAACTCTTAAAAAGCAGGTTTACCACTGAAGCACTCTTTCAAAAGTTTAATGAAGTTCAAAAGGTTATGGTGGCGACAGATTTTCTTTAATATGCTTTCAAGGTTCCTTCCAACTTCTAGAGAGCTCTCCCTCTGTCAAAAAAAAGGTTATGTGAAGAGGTTTAGTGTCTCAGCATTGGAGAACTGTAAGTGTGTCACCACTGATTATAATTCACAGACCTTGAACTTAAACTGCAACACACTGACAAGCTTGACGACCTTAGGATAAATTTTAAAAAATTATACAAATCAGAGAAAAGAGACTTGTAGATAGAATATGAGGGATTAGACTTGAGTTGAAAAGCCTGGTGGTGCTGGTGAATGGCAACCTTGTTTCTGTCAGTGACCCAGTGAAACAATCCATTAGCTTGTCAAGATCAATGAGTGAATGACTGAATGTAGTGTAAAGTCCTTTGGACTTCATAGGACACCATACAAGTACAAGGCATCTAAAAAGAAAAGAAAAAAAATGTTTTCTGTAATCTTGGTAATAGAACCTGTTCAGTGGGTTTGACAGACTTAAATGACTCAGATCAACGTACAAGGATAGGGTTTGTTTATGCCATCCAAACTTACTGTCATCATACCTAGAATGATTAGCAACTTCTTCGAATTTGCAGGAGGCAACCTGTGATTTAATGCACAGCATGTTATTTGTTTAGAGACTTCCAAACAGAATCTGCCAGGTTGTCCCTTAATTCTGAACAAACAACCCTTACAGCATCCACACTTGTCCTTTAAACTTTATCAGGGCTTGTTTCAAGACAACACATCAGAACAGACTAGTCTACGCCTTACAGTCAGTTAGTTTATGACAAGGTTAGACACATTTAAAGATTTACTTGTGCCCATTGTAACTTCAGTATCTTTGGTCCTGCTTAACAAAGATGATGTGTGCGGAAGTCCTCTAAATGAAGCACCGTTTGCTAAACATTACTGCACATTTCCTTTAACAGCAGTCACATTTCAGAGATTCAGCTGACATTCTGCTCGTGACAAGCTGGTTTGTGTCAGAGTGGAACTCAGAGAAAACATGCAGAAACCCCCCATAAAAATCAAAAGCAATTTATTGAGTCAATAACTTGTGTAAAAAGACAAGGCAAACATGCATCATTTACAAGCATATAAAGGGAAAAACTAGTTTACACTTAGCAAGACGTGACAAACTGAACAGGTCAATGTTTTAAAAAAAAAAAAAAAAAAACATTCAAATGCCTTTACGATCCTTTGGCTGAATATCTAATGACTACAGCAACAAGTTGAGGCACTTTAACAGCTTATATTCGTAAAATCTAAACAGACAGTGGTGTACATCTACAGAAAGGATAACCTGAAACGAACAAAACCCACCGTTAATAAAAAGGCAGCATTTGCAACAGTTCATGCACACAACTAAATGCAGATACTTTAACAATTTCATTTGTCAAACAACAAATTAAAACGAGTAAAGTCTTTCTATTGAGTTTTAAAATAGACAGGTGACTAAACAAAGCTTAAATAGTGACACTATTTGTTGCAGTCTGTGGGCTGGTCACCTTCTTCTTTGAGCAAACAGGTGCGCACCAACGCTTGCGTCACCATGTACGGGTCACAGTTGGCGGACGGACGGCGGTCCTCGAAGTAGCCCCTCTTCTCTTGTCCCACCATACGAGGGATGCGGATGCTGGCCCCGCGGTTGGCCACGCCAGCCGAGAACTCGTCAATGTTTGAGGTTTCGTGATGACCGGTCAGCCGCCTGGCGTTGTCGAGCCCGCCTTTAGGGTCATAAGCCCGGATGTGATACATGTGTCTCTTTGCCAGCCTCTCAATGGCCTCCTCAATGACTCTGAGGGAAGAGACGTTTAGGATTAGGAAACGCAGAATCATGAAGTTATCGGACAGTACGCGATCGACTCGTTGGGTCCTTACTTGAGTCCTCCTGCCTCTCGCATCTCCTTGGTGCTGAAGTTGGTGTGGCAGCCAGCACCGTTCCAGTTCCCTGCGATGGGTTTGGGGTCGAATGACACCACCACGCCGAAATCCTCACAGACTCTGTGAAGGATGAACCGAGCAACCCAAAGATGGTCCCCCATGTTGATTCCTTCACAGGGTCCGACCTGGAACTCCCACTGAAACAGCAGCAGCAGCATCTATGTCAATTACCATGTACGTAAACGATGTTTTCTGCGATTTGTTGAGAGAAAAGTACCTGTGCTGGCATGACTTCTGCGTTTGTTCCACAAATCTGAACCCCAGCATACAAACAGGCTCGGTAGTGGGCCTCCACAATGTCCCGGCCATATGCCTTATCTGCTCCAACTCCACAATAATAAGGCCCTAAATGGTCAAAAATATGTTAAGGTTAGCGGTTGAGGTGGCTCTTCAAAATGTATGTAGCAACTAAAGATCTCACCTTGTGGACCTGGAAACCCGTTGGAGGGCCAACCGAAGGGATGTCCGTCTGTACCCAGGATGGTGTACTCCTGCTCCATACCAAACCATGGATGGTGCTGCTCCACCATCCCCATGATCTGTTTACAGCTCTGCCGAAAGTTGGTCTCTTTTTTGGGAAGCAAAAGAAAGACGTTAGAACATAAACAACAACAAAAAAAGATCTTCTTTTGCTTCTTTTTTTCCATCCGCTCACCTGCTGGCTTGCGGTTGTACTTCTGCACCTCACAGAACACCAGCTTATTGGGGTCCTTTCTGAACGGGTCCCGGAACATGACCGCAGGGATGAGGTACATGTCGCTGTTAGAACCCTCTGACTGATACGTGCTAGAGCCGTCGAAGTTCCACTCGGGAAGGTCTAACAAAGGAAAGGGGAGATGAAAAACCTGCAACAAGCATCTGAGAGCAACAGCTTGTCCTCACTTTAACAGATGTCGATCGTACCGTCGATGGTTTTCGGTTCACAATCTAGTGTTTTGGTCTTGCATCGCAGTCCCTCTCCTGTTCCATCTATCCATATGTACATGGCTTGGACCTTTCTTCCCTGAGGGAGCTCCATGTACTGCTGCTTAACAGCTTTGCTCAGTTTTGAACTTGCTGAGGTGGCCATCTTTCCTGACCCTGTGACCTACAGAGAGAGGACAAAACAGGATGGGCTTCTCTGATGGAATCATTTTGTTTTAATAAACATTCCTGTTTATACAACCGCTCAGTTAACAGAGTGTAACGTTCAAAGGAGAGTCTTGAATATTATAAAAAAAAACAAAAAACAACAACAACAAAAAAACATTATCTGTCAATATCACATTACCTAAAATCATGGGCTAAATCTTTTTTTTCCCCCCAAAAAAGTGATTTTTTTTGTGTGTGCCTAGTTTACCTTTTGGCTAAAAAAAGGTGGCGACAATATGACTTATTACTTTAGGAAGGCGATGAAATATAAATCTAATGCCAACTTTATGGGCGGCATTGTAGATACAAAATGCTTATTGTAGATACAATAAACGTCACTACAGTTTATTTGAAGTCAAATAAACTGCAGTGAAGGCCAACTGTTGTACATCTCTGATTAAAAATGGCAGCATCACTGACAAACATTACAAAGCCATCCTTTGTTCTGCTCCAGCTGCGGACCGAGAGTCTACGTAGGTGAGGAGAAAGTTTGCGACAGACGAAGCAAATGATGGCAACAACTCAGAAGAACACGTTTGTTGACGACAAAAACTCACATACCTGATGTTAAGTGTAGAAAAATATCGAAAGATCAAAAGAGGATCTTGCTCTGTGCTCGAAGTGTCTCTTTTTATTGTTGTTCATTCCTGCTGACACCGCTGCTGCTCCTTTGCATTTATATCCCTGCCTAGCATCTCCGCCGCCTCCCATTGGTCCGACGCGAAACGTCACCAGCCCGTGATGAAGGGATAGAGGAGGCACGCGCTTTGACACTTCAGCGGCGAACAAAGCAAAGACACCCCAACCCCTCATATTTCATTAAAAGAAAGACTTTCAGCCACCAAAAGAGTCACAAAAAGTATGAATGAAGACCCAGACACTAAGAAGACACGATGAACTGCATCTAAAATGAGAGGCAAACTGTAGAAAAAGTCCTGGTTGGAGTGGGAATGTCAACAAACCGCGAGGTAAACAAAAAGTGCGCCCTCTAGTGTCCGGTACCTGCCCGTTCAATGAAAATGTAAATACATTTTTAAAAATGTCTTACTTAAAATGTAAACATTAAATGAAAAAAAGAAAAAGATATTCAGACTATGAAACATTGTCTTATTTAAAAATAGGGATGCATAATAATTTGATACATTTCATGCTTAAATTTGCAAAGATAATTCAATACATATATTACTTGAAATGTGGTAATTAAATAAAAAGTGTGGATAGCTTACTGAAGTAGAAAAAAAAACAAAAAAATGTAAACAAAATATAAATGGCTAAATGGCACCATCTTACTCAATACAATGATCAGATCAATTCCTTTAAATTGTCTTTATTCAATAAAAGAAAAACTGACTAAATAAATACGTGTTTTACTTAAAGTTTCGAATATTACTTAATTAATATGTAAAATTTCAACAATCGTACTTTTTAAATAGGTTCTTGATTTGTTTTACAATTCTCAAATTGTGACTATTTTGTTGTTGTTTTTCAGTTTTTATGGCAAATCTAGATGAGACATTTTTAAATGTCCAACTTTCGCATTTTGAGGCTATTTGTAAACAATTTGATCCATGTCCATTTTGTATCCCTGCTCTTACTCTTTAGGCAGGTATACTGACCTGGGGTCAGCCAGGTCATCCAGTCCATCAAGGGGCCATAGGAAAGACACAGTGCAGAAATAATGCAAACACCTGTGAGCAATTCAGTGAGGGAAATTAATCTTAAATGCCTCTTTGCATTATAGGAGGAGCTTCACACACGCGCACACACACACAGGTTGAACAACAAGCTTCTGTGTGTAATTAATCTATACAATGTTTCCACTTAGTGATAACGTTCCTGAAATAAACGGGCTTTTTAATAATATTCTAATTTATTGAAATGGGTCTGCACAGTATTACATAAACACTTGAATTAAAGCTTGGTGGAAAACTTGATGTAGTCAAACTGGATTGCTCCGAAATCACTCAGAGCCATTTCAGTCCTTAACCTTTTATAATCAGATTCATAAAATAAAACCATTAAGTTGAACAGAAATAGATTAGATAGGCTTTGTTGTGCCCTGGTGTGGGAGTCCTGGGTCAGCAATACTTATGTTTAAAATGCAGGATTAGACAACAAAGAGTAACTGGAGAAGGAAGATGGCTGAGGTCATGGTTTGGTTCCAGTAAACATGAAACAGGTCCGCTCATATAGAATTGCAACATCGGTGACCTGGGAACTGGGAATTGTAAGGATGTTTGGAAAGTAAACAACATTGAGTCTGACAGTCTGAGATCTGCATAGCAACAGTCAGAACCGTCGGTTTATGCTCCACGTTGGTTTTCACTCGTTATCTGCCTGAAACACGGTGTGGGCTGGTGCCAAACATGTTTTTATTCAGTTTACGGCAGACAACACAAGATGGCTCATAATGTTCCACACATATTCAAGTCCATCCCAATACGTTCATAAGTTTTCCGCAATTTGTTACGTTACCACAAAACCTTTTGGTATTTTATTTGGATTAGATGAATGAAACGCGTGACTACACATTGTAGCCAGTTTGTGGCTACAACAAGACAAAACATGTAAAAGGAAGAGTATGAATACTTTTCAGACACTGGGGGAAGACACATGAAATATGGAAGCAATTATTGAATACTTTTAAGTGAAGACTTAAATTAAAATATGAACGCCTGAGCTGAAACGTAAACCGCACTACATTTCTTTCTTTTTGACAGCTACATAAATCATTTATTTTGAGCAGCACACTGTTTTTAAAAGTTCTTCTTGGATGTCAAGAAGAACCTTTGGCTTTTGTTGCATAGTAATGGGTCAGTAGGATTTCACTGATGATGACTCCTGAAGAGTCAACCAAGAATAAAAATACAAATCCAGAGCAGTAGTACATGTTCTGCCTCTCGAGCAGAAACCGTGACCCAGTTTCCCCGCCAGCTTCCTCTGTGTTGGCAGACGGAGATGTAAAAATAAAAGTGCCAGGGCAGCATTTCCACTTTGATTCTGGAAAGCTTGAGTTTTTATACCCACAAAGTTGTCAAGTAGAATGGCGGGGGGGGGAAAAAATGCAAATATGTGTTCAGCTTCAACAGGACTCTGATGTTTGCACTTTATAGTTCCAATCAGAAACATGTGAGACCTGATTACGGCAATGAGAATTAAGTGATATCATGAGGAATGTTGCTGAATTGAAAAAGGTCCCAATAAGAGACAGATGTTGTCTGTGAGTCTCCAGGTGGCGCTGTGGAGCTCTAACAGGACATTCAGACTGTGGTGGACACAAGCTCAGAACATAAAACACTTTTTAATCTATCGCAGCTAAGAAACCCAAAAATAGAATTGTGTCTTTGGGCCATTTTAGATTTAAAAAGAAGAAAGGAGGAGAAAATTTTGTGAGAAAAAACTCGTAAATTTTTAGATTAATCTCAGTTTCAAAGGTCAAAGTCAAACTCCTCACTTGGAAAGTAGAATTTGTTTTTCCCTAGAAAATGTCTGATAGTCTGAAGTATTCAGGAGCTGGATGTTGTTACATCCGTCATTACCAGATTCAATGTCAAGGAATAGCACCGAAATATAGCAGAAAAACACCAACAGTTGTAAGAGATTTACTATTTTCATATTTGAATCATTAAACAATCAGGAACAGCTTTGACGTTCCCCAAAATACAGAAATCCAAAATCCAAACACAAAAATACTAATCTACAGCCTCAGCAATTTATATTTTCTTAATTCATTTTTGCCCCGCCTTACTTTTCTGTTGGCCAGAATCAATTTAAAAGTTCCCATCTCAACTGCAGGCAGGAAGATTATTAGTGATGCACAGCCTCCAACTTCCATTTCTTGTTAATAACAATAATGTAATTTAAAAAAAAAAAGTATATTTATGCAGTGCAATGATGACTGCTAGGTTCTATTGAAAAAAAAAAAGCTTCTGCAAAAGCTGATTTGATGTCTGCTGTACAACAGAACTTCAACTCCAATAATCCTGAATTATCTCATATTCAGAATAAACGAGACGTTTCAAACTCTGTTTCCTCCCCCAACACCTGCAAGACGAGACTCATGATTTTTGCTTTTGCCGGAATAAAACGTCTATTAAAACCTCCCCTGGATCAGAACCGTTTCAGGAGCTGGATGTTGTTACAGCCATCATTCCCAGATTGCAACAAAGTCTAGTTGAGCACAATGAGGAATGTCCTGAACTTCTTCTATCATGATTCAAAGACCTGTCGCCAAAACTAGCGGTCTCAGAACATGCTTGTTTTGCTCTTTTGAAAGAGCTTGTGGTTGATTCATATTTCCAGCCTCTTCCCATTTTTACCTTCCTGTAAAACGTTTCGTGTTGTGACACAGCAGGATAAAGCAGAGTGAACATGCAGTACATGTTAAAAAACCATTGTTCAAAGTATCTTTGGAGTGATTATCTGCAGGACCTGACTCTGCACTGACTCCACATGGAGAGCAGAAATTGTCCAAATATGGTGAAAGTTTCCTGATTGAGATCTGTGAAGGCCAAACCCATCGCCACACTCTTAAGTCGGCAACTCGCTATATGCGCAATTTATTTTTTCATACAAACTCAACAACACTTTAGTTTCAATAAAACATTTATTAGTTGATTGGGACACATTTGTTCTATTTATTAGTGTTCATATTTAGTAAACATATGTATTTATATCAACTTAAAGTTAATGTTGTTTGAAGATTAACTCTTGTTTGTTTTCTTGCCGGTACTGACCTGCCATGGAGTTGCCAAACAAAAGACTGGGGTCAGGGCTCAGCAGGCTTAAACGCTGTCTTTCTTTTCTTGTCGTATTAACTTCTGCCACTAGGTGGAAGCATCCTTCTATTTAACAGGTATTGTTTGTCACACAAACACAGATGGAAACAAAAACACTAGTTTACTAGATACTGTAGAAGTATCAGAATTATAGTGAAAGACACATGACAACATATGGAGAAACAGTACAAAATAAGCAACAATAGAAATAGAAAACTCTGCAGTTACGACATAAAAATAATTACACAGTTATGACTCAATAGCAGCTTCACATCCCGATATATGTAGTTGAATTTACTTAAACTGTGAAACTCCTCTTTGGATTTTCTGTTGGCTTGTATTTTTTGGTATTGTTCTATCTGCCCTTCTTCTTGAAGCATTCGCAGACAATCTGCTTCTCTGTTGTATAAACGTTTCTCCCAGAGCCAGAGTAATGACCTGGTGAATTCCTGTGCGTCCAGGAACAGCTTCTGTTAGCTTTGGCATTTTTTCCTTTGCTTCCTCAACATCTTCACTTTTCACAAAAAACAGTTTCGCAGTTGTGTTTGTCTCAATCGAGCCCCTGAATAACAGCCCTGCATCTGGGATGTCACGGCCCTTTGCCGCCATCATGTCAGCCGTTCTTTTCAAGGCTCCCCTAACACCATCATCAGCTGCTCCTTTTCCATTACTGGCCTTGAAAAAAATTTCCCGAACCAGACTCGGATCTTTTCTGTCCAGTTCTGTGGCGTAAAGGAAGAAGTTGCCTTGTTGTTTGTATTGTGTACACGGTCCGTCGCTTAAAAAGTGCAGCACAGCCGCTTGTGAACGTTGTGCCTGAAGGTAATCCAGCACAGGATTTAGATGCTGTTTACTGGCCGAGACTGTGTTAAAACACACAGGCTCTGGGAGTCCGCCAACATACAACATGGACTGCCTGAATGTAGGAACTGTATTTACAGCTGGAACTGTCTGAGAAATCAACATGAATCACAGCCTCTTCCCCTAAACGCTTCAGCTCAAGGCAGAAGGCTTAAGCTGCTTGATGTTAAAGCTAAAATCGTTTATGTGGCCATGGAAACGTTTGGTTAGGTCCCCTTATGTGTTCTCTACAGATTTCTTGACTGTCACCTTGACTGTGGCCTTTCCTCCCTTTTTGTCTGTCTCCTTCTCTTCTGTGACCTTTTGGGTGTAGGATGTGTTGAAGTTGTTGTGTCTGCCTGTGATGTGGACACTGTTGTCCTTACAACTCTTCATACATGCAACTCTTGCTAGATGAGTAGCAGCAAACCCTCTCCATCAGCTCTTCAATGTTGTCTTTCTCACTGAGTTTCATCTGACTGAATTTCACGTGTTGTGTAAGGTGACTGAAACGTGAGCAGGAAGTATCCTCCTCTGGGTTGTCTGACTCATTAAATTTACAAGCGACTTTAGAAAAAAAACAAGGCCAAAGTCGCTTATAATAAGCGAACTTGGCAACATTGAAATAAAATGAGAATGAAAATTAATTTTCATCTGCATGTGACAAAAACTGAGAAATTGTACTATTTGTATTCGACTGGTGTTATCCCACAATATGTTACGTGTGTATTACATTATTGTATGAGGCTAAAATCAGTGGCCTTTTAGCTGTTAGCTTATTGTACATCTTTTCCTCCTGACCCTTGCTTCCAGCTCTCTGCTGCGCCCGTCTGCTGTCCTCTGTAGCTGCTGTCTACTCAAGTGCAGGATTTCGGCTTTGGTGATGTTCTAATAAATAATAATAATGCTTAGCATTTATGCACATGCATGAATTATTTTGTTAAATCCTAGGATAGAATTTGGATTGTTTACAAAATATTTTATTTACACGTTAAAACTATTAACAACAAATCAAATGTGTGTGCATTTTCCCTAAATGAACAAGGTGGGAAAATACATCATTTGAGACCAAAACTAAAACAAAATCTTTGAGATAGGGTTGAGAAACTGCAATACAATATCAAATAATATTTCAAGGGGAAACTAAAGCATTGATCTTATACCACTAGTATTGGTCCGATACTGATATTGACAATTATTTCGTCTTGCTGGTGAAATGTGCTGCACAAATAAACTCGACTTGACTTAAACGCATCTAAAAAAAGGTTCACTGACATAAACTAGGTGTCATTTGTTATAGTTCTTATCAAAACTTTTTATGCTTTCCCAAATCTGACTCTGATCTTTAAAAGACAAACCAAGTAAAATTTCATATGAGACAAAGACTGAGATTCTGACCTACATGTGTTCTACAGCTTGATTTGTGTTCCAAGTGGAAGTGGCTTAGGGATGCGTTAGTTATCCCAGGGCTCTCCTCTTGTCTGCCATTGATCGTCATTATTAGTGTAGATTTCACAGAGCTCCTTCTGTACCTGATGATGTGAAGAGAGATAATAAAAAATCAGACTAAACCAAATGAGAAATATTGTTAATTGGCCAACTTATTTCATTTCAGTCCATTATGAAAATTATTAGTTTCTTTTCATGAGGAGGTAATTAAATTTTTAATGGAACATTTAGTTTTTGAAATGACCTTTTTCAATTAAATCTCTTTAATTGAAATTGTATCTTGTTCAATCACGGAATGTTATTTAATTAAACTGTAACACAGATATGTAGGACACTTGTCGAAATCTGGCACCTTTTTTGGCATATTTAACTGTTTGTAACTGAGCCAACATGTCTGTAACATGTATGAGTGAAAGAGCTTCTTCTATTAAGAATCACAGTGTTCATCTGTTCGGCATATTTTAGCACTATTTTTAAAAATCACCTTTCATTTATTGGACAAATCAGTCTCATATTTTATATTTTAAATAATTTAGAAATACAAATAATGTAAATCACTTATCAGTGGTGGGATGAAATAAATAAAATCTGTAATTAGTCGCAATTAATCTTGTTTCTTTCTTTTTTTTAACAAATTCCAATATTTGACAAAATATTGAAAATTTTCCAATTCCAACACAGTATCAGTATCAGTACATGTAGTGTGACAATTTCTAACTCAGTTTAGGATAGAGTGGTTGTTCAGTGGCTACATCCCATCATCCAGCTCAAGATGCGTTGACGTTAAAATATAGAACCTTTACATTCTACACACCTAACACAACAATGCTGGGAGAAAAAATGAAATGCTTTTCCAATTTCTTGTCTTTTAATTTCATATTTGCAAATGTTGAACCTCTCTGAGTCACTCGTCACATTGGATTAAAGTGACAATGTTCCCTTTTCGTCTGGACCTAAAGACAGTAATGTTAAAACAGAAACACTTGCTGGTTTGAAAGCATGAGTGACATGTTCAGCTGATTTTCTTTTTTGTTTTTTTGTTTGTTCCTTCCTCCTCTCACCTCTTCAATCCACCACAGCTAAGATCTGGCTTTAGATTTTAAATGTCAGCCCTTTGTAGGAACGATCACCTTTAAAGTTTACTCTCAAAGCAGTGTTCGTTGAACAGTCACATTCGTCATTCATGTTTTCATAAGATAGAGAAACTAACCATTACCAGATAAACTCATAAATGCATGAGAATGCATTTTGTTTGCAGAATGATTACTGCATAATACGCAAGAAAAAGCTGAGCAAAGTGTAAGAGAGAGAAAAAAATCAAAAGAAAGCTACAATCGTGTCATAGAAGAAATCAGAAAAAGCAAAAAAAATAAGAAAAATAAGAAAAAATCAGAAATCGCAGAAGAAATCAGTATGAGCAGAAGAAAGAGCCTGGTACAGAAAGTGGGGAACTGGATTCTGGACTTCAGAGCAGACGAACCTCAGACTGTTGGGATCTTCAACACCGTCTCCTCCTCTGGCTCACTTTCATTAACTGGTTTTACTAACATAGTCCTGACATTTCTTTCTGTAACAGTATAATTTAATATCATAAGATATTGTTTTTATTCTGCAGATTTTTGACTAACAAGCACAAAGAAATGATTGAATTTATTAACTATTTCATGCATATACCATATTATTTCCAATGAAGTATAGACAGCATATATCGTGAGTTTTTTAGAGTTATTGCTAATTACAGAATTAATTAGCAATAACTTTATTTATTTATTTATTTTTTCCCCTGCTGTAACAATTATACAGTATGAACACTGGCAGGTGGTTGCTGATGTCATTTACTAGTAATCCACCTCTAACTTGTTTTCCAAATCATTCGAAACAATATCGTGGCACAGTGAACTGTTGTTCTATCGACCTTAGTAAGAGAATTGACAGGACCGTAGCAATTTACTACTGAAAATGATTGAACAGCTTTAAATTACCCTGATAATCTGACACAGCACATTACTTCTCAGTAAACAGAAAATACATTCCCTGAGCTATTTTGACCTTAGCTCTGATGACATCACACCGAGCTGACAACCTTCCAGTTAACATTCAGAGAAGTTGAAACTTCAACATGTCGACTCTTGAGTGGCCATTGTTCGTACTACTATTGATCCTCTACTCGGCGTGGACACACAGTAAGACATTCTAGCTGGTTCTATATGAGAATATTTTTGATTTCAGTGAGCCGTCCTCATTCTTTTCTTGTCGTATTTAATCCTTCCACCAGGTGGCAGTGTCAGTCAGCTTAACAGGTATTGATTGTCATGTAGGTAGGATCAAACATTAGGTTCTGATAGTAGTCCCTAATAACTGTGGTCAAATCAAAAAACATCAAGCCAAACTTATCCAGCACATTTCCTGACAAGGGATTTGAACCTCTTTTGCTTTGGGAAGCTGGATACTGGTGCAGTGACGGCCATTCCACAGCTCAAACAGAACCCAGAATGGACTCTGATGTGTTCCCTGAAAGCCTCACCAACCCTTTTAATTACGTCTCCATGAAAACTGTTCACTTTGCACAATAATGAAAAAAAAAAAAAAAAAAAAACTGTGTCAATTGGCATGCAGAACAATGTTTAACATATCAGAAAATGAATCTACACGGCACTTTGAATTAAAAGTTTCATACTGGAATAAGTGGGGCAGGCCAGCTGAGAATGCCATTGTATTTGGTCTAAATGACTCCTTTGTTGGCGCTGCTGAAAAGCAATTAAAACAGGGATTGGAGTGTGGTGGTGTTCTCCAACTTGTCACTGTTACATTCTGGAAATGAGGGAAATAAAAAAAACCCTCTGTGTGCGTGCTGTCTTTTCAAACTGCAGCTCAAACTCATTTATGTGGTGGTGTGTTGGACCAGGCCTCTGAAAGGACAGAGCTGAAGCTGCAGCCGGAGCCGCGGATCGTTCCTGTCTCGGAGGTTCTGTTTTTTCCAGTTGTTGCTATGGAAAAGATGAGCCTCTCTGATACCTCACAGTGGTTGATGACCCTGGATTGAATCCAAACGCTGCCTCAGGCCATGTTTCAGAAACAACAGGACTTTCCCAAAGCAGCTCATCTTTACATTTCTTCCTGAAACGTGAATCATTCTGTGGGAAGTATTTTTATTAGGCATTGCATCGTCTGAACATGTAATAAATCCAACACATTTCATTACACATAAACTAGATATGGTCCATTTACAGACCAATCACAGTGGGTCCTTAAAAGGGCAGTAATTTGTATTTTCCAGGCATATAGAATAACCGAGTAACTATGTTGACTTCAGTTGTTATAAAAATATGACTTAAAAGAAATTTTACTTTTTAATTTAACACCTTGAAATTGAGCCTCTTTCTCCTGAAAAACTTTTGCTCTTTCTGAAACTCCGCCTTCAGGAAGTCATCACAACATGGCTCCTCTGTTAACCCTTTAACAATGTCTTTCGTTGCTGTGAGAGGTAGCTCCTATAGTGAGCTCAGAAAATAAAATACTCCGCTCCATCGGGTTTTTGCCAATTGCTGCTGGCTAGTCTGAAGGAACTGATTGTGTGTGGTTCTGGGGGAGGGCTGCTCTGTGAGGTGGAAGCTTGTCAGCTGCAGCCCTGAGGAGGAGCTTTGTCCTCGAAGGCGGAGCTAGACCCCCCAGGTGTTTTGCATAGCTGAATGGTTGCCATGGGAGATTAAATGATTCCTCAAACATGAATGAAAGAATCAAAGCAACACTCCAGGTTTGTCTTTGATAAGGGAATAACATAGTTGATTTTATTTAAGGAGTTGACTCTCCTCTAGGCCTAATCAGTCATGTCAAACTTTTCTCATCTTTATTGCAACAAATGACTTAGTCAACTGAAAATGTTGTCTTGTCTTGCATGACTATCAGCATTCCCCTTATTGCCGTGACTAGTCTACCTGCGGGAACTCCAGATTTCATCAGATTAAGAGGTCATTTATTGTCTACAGGTCTTGTTGGGTGACTGCATAGATTTTTCTGGCTCAGTGAAATCTAGCTCAGTGAGAGAAATCCCAGGCAGAGCAGTGCTGTTTGATGAGAATCAAGCAGAATTGCATAGGAAAGTGACGTCCAGGTTAGACCTTTCGTAAACTATAAGAGGCTCTGACCAAAGACTTTCTTCATGTCATTGTTCTTACAAAGGCCAGATCTGTTGAGTGTATGACTAGAGGTTGTCCTATCAAACATTGATAGCTGTGGATCTCTACTGCTCCTCCAGAGTAACCATGACTGCTTCTCTAACTAATGCTCTACTTGGGTTCCCTCTTAGCTTAGGCTGAAAACACTTGACTATTTTCAGAGCGACGGATTGATCGTCACTCTGTAACAATGTTTAACGCTTGATAAATTGTTTTCGAACCTTCTCCAGAAGGCAGCGGCCCGCCTGCCGGAGGCCGTTGACTAAAATCAATTTCCCTAAAACATTCTCTTTTAATTAAACAAACAAGCACAATAAAGGAGAGAAAGGGAATAGGAGATGCCTCTATTATTCCCATGCTGGGAAGACTTTCATTAATATTTAAACACTCTGTTGGTGCCTCGACAGTTTTTGTTTTTGCCAGTAATAAGGTGGAACGGTGCAGGCAACAGTGCTGGCAGTGCAGAGTTTAGATAACACTTCACTTAGCTTTGGTTTGAGTTCAAATAAATAAATAAAACAACACTGCACCAAAAGGAGATGTTCTCTGGATTCTCCTGACTGAGTCTACCTCTGGCTCATTATTCTGCCAGAGGGGGTGAATGGGGCAATAGGCAAATTTCTCTGTGACAAACAGGTGCAGATTTATTTTTAAGCTTTGTTATCCAAAATGTAGACATTTTCAAAGATAGTTAGGAGGTCTCTAAAATGTACAATGACAACATTAAAACTTTTTTTTTGAAATATGTTGACGACATTGCGAACATATACAATCGTGTTATATAAATTAGAACAAGTATCTTTTGAAAATTGTTTTTGATCAGGTTTCAAACATTTAATTAAACCCACATGTCAATGTTTAATGTGTCAGTCTGATAATAATAAAAACAAAATAATGATATTCTAATCTTAAATGTCACGTTTCCATCAGCTGTCAGCAGAAAATCAGCGTCATTAAAGTCCTGAAATACATCCACCTGTGAGAATTAATCCATGTGTGTTTCACTTAGTGAATCATTTTCGATCGTATAATTTACTCAAAGAACTGTAAATAATAACTATGCTTAATAAAAAGTTACTTGATGCCAGCAGCACATTAGCAGAGAGCGAGGTCAGACATACAAGTCGAAATAACCGCAGACCTCCTGGGAAATCATTTTGGCCCAATGTCTGGATAAAACATTGAAATCAATGGTTCTGTTAAATAGATGGAGGTTTGAATAGAAATCTGTTTAACTGTTCCATAAATCATTATTTATAAACAATATTTGTCTCAAACAGAAGACCCATCCCAACTTTTCAACGTCAACGCATCTTTTCCTTTAGTTTTTGACACACTGAAAATAATCTTTTACATCTTCCATGTTTTCAGAGCATATCTGAGATTAACCAGCAGCTCAAATCAAGACAAAAGAAATAAAAAATGATTTAGGAATTTTCTCCTGATTCAACTGAGCTTGAGAAAGCAGACACAAACAGAAGAATCATCAATGAACGAGGAGGCCTGAGGGGTAGTGGTTACCAAGACAACTGAGGATATCTGATCGCTAAAAATGATGCAAGACGACAAAACCAAACCTAGTTAAAACTCACTCAGGCCAAAAGCAGCCATTCCAGAACATTCCTACATGTTTTTCATGTCATAATTCCAAGTTTTGCAGATTCATAGTCAAGCGTTTACTTCTCTTTATGATCATTGTAAAAAAATAAGTACAAAAAATAAGTGTAAAAGGTATACAAAGTGTACAATACGTGTGGGCCCTGAAAAAAAGAAGAACCAAGTGTTATGAAGGAACAAGCAAAAGAGGACAAGGAAATTTCATATCATTGTCAGGTTGCTGTGAAGGGACGCATAAACCAAGAAATAAACGTGGAAAATAACTGATATAAGGAAAATATAGCCTTTAATTCGGTGCTCTTTCTGAAACTCCGCCTTCAGGAAGTCATCACAACATGGCTCCTCCATTAACCTTTTAATTAACAACGTTTTTACCAGTGTTTCACTGTCAAGCTCGTACAATGAACTCAGCAGACGCATCGTTCTACCAGGTATTTGCTAATTGCTGCTGGCTAGTCTGAAGGAGTTGAACAGAGGAGTTGGAAGGAGGGCTCCTCTGTGAGTCAAGTGGCCCTCAGCCATCCCAGCTGTCTGTCGGGAGCGGTGGGAGTCTTGGAAATTGCAGCTCAAAGGAGGAGCTTCGTCCTTGAGGATGGTGCTTGATCCACCCAGGTGTTTTGCACAGCTCAATGGTTGCCATTGAGATTGAAGGTCTCCTCAAACATGCTTGAAAGAATTAAAGCAACAAGAGAATAACAGCAGAGCATGATGAAAAACTCCAATTTTACATTTTGCTGAAAAGAAATATGGCGCCCTGTCCTTTGACTATGACTGTATTTTGCTGCATTTGCTTTAATCCAGACAATCGGCTCCTAAAACAACACTGCCACCGTCTCGGTTCCTTGTCAGTTTATCTGCTGGCATGTTTTTTTCTTCTCCTTTGGGCCTTTGAGTAACTTTCAAAGAGCTCCAGTCAGGCTGACTTTTGCATCAAAGGAAGCAGCTGTTTTGTGTTCTCTCTGGGCTTGTCCTGCCCCATGCAATCCTCCTCCTCCTCCTCCTCCTCCTCCTGCTCGCTTCTTAATTGTTAGGAGAAAGTGGAGCATGATGTTCTAGATTGTGGGTGTTATCTTCACTCTGGCGTCCCCTCGGCTCACTTCCTCCCTCTGGTTGCGGGGCCCGGGGATCTCATCTCTTTGTTTCGGCCTCTCAGAAAGTCAGGTGGCCCTCAGCCATCCCAGCTGTCTGTCGGGTGTCGCCGCGCATCAGCGTCAAGCGGGGGGTGTTGGGGGTGACAGAGGGGGGGGTGTAAAGCAGAATCTCGCTCGGTTTTACATGCTACATTTGCCTTTAATGGAGGGGAAACGGTGTGTGGAGCTGAGGCGCCCCGAATAGAAATCTCCGGCAACACTTCGGCAGCATGTGTAATTAGCGCAGTAAGTCTCCTAATTAGCTTGTTGTGTTGTCAGCGGTGATGGCAGCATCCGGGTGTGAGAGCTGGCTTTGGAGTGAGGTGGTTGGGGGCAGATGGCAGCGTGGAGCCGAGAGGCTGAGGTTGTGTCAGACGTTCCACAGCCAGGAGCCCACACCCCCATCACCCCCACCCTCCTCCCCACAGCAGCAGAGGTTAAGAATAGAGGAGGTCTTGTCACATTGCATGTAGGAACATCCAGCGTTCTGAGGGCTGATACACGCCGAGAACAAACAGTCGGCCCCAATGTTTGCTTCTCTCTCCTACTTATTAGTCCCTTTTGGTCAGATTCTGTCACAGATCTGCACCGCCTGTAGCTGAGTTTTGGCCCGGAGTTGACATAAAACAGCGTGGAGCCTATTATCGCTCCCCTCACAGATGGAGAATGTGGGCTACCATCAGATTTACTCCACAATCACAAGATTCTCTACAGTCTGATCTTTTTTTTTTTTTTCTTCTTCTTCTCTGCATGTCAGAGGAGGAGGGAGGAAAATGTTTTAACGAGATCAGCGGGACGGGACGTACAGGAGGTCAGGAGCAACCCTGGGCTCTGTTCGGCTCTAAGTCTGACGTTGTCCTAATGCTGTAAAACTGTCAGGAGCTCCTGCTGCTAAAATGCTGATATTTGGTTGTATTCATCACAACGGGGCCTGTGTCTGAGATTTGTTCTGACGCGCAGAACAAAAGGCGATCCAAGCAGCTCTTCCTCCTCCAGATGTTGGATTTGATTTGGAGAGAAAAGGTGATGTTGAGGGGGCTGGGTTGGAAAAGAAGGGAGGGCAGAGAGAGAGGAAAACAAGTTTGAACAGCAACAGCAGCTGCGGCACCAAAAAAAAAAAGGAGTCGACAGAGAAATGCCGAAAGGTGACAGAAACACACACACACACACACCCACACACACACACACAGTTGTAGGGCAAAAACAGCACAGGGCAAGGTGTTCACTTTGTCATACGACGCTTCTCGTATATAATATAATCACAACTCAATTATAGTGGGCCCCCAGTTTTCACAGCAGTTACAGACCTAATCTTAGGTCAGAACAGGAACATTTAGTTTATATACTTCACTCAACCCAGAAAAGGAATTAGAACAAACTTAGAATCCAGAGAAACTCATCTACTCATTACCTCAGATCAACCATTAGGGCCATCTACTTCACAGAATCAAACATGGAGAACATGTTTTATCAGCTCAACAATCCAGAGAAACCCCCACCAGTGTAGAAATGTATTCTTACTAAACATGGGGAACCAATATGTAGTTCTATACTTTTACCTTTTGTAAACTTGTAATATTTTTCTCTTGCTTTTCTTTTGTTAATTTGTTTCTGTTTTCTCTAACTCAAGTAAAGCACTTTGTTGTTGAAAATGAGCTAAATAAAATTACCTTACCACATGCAAACAGCTAAAATCGGAGAATAATTGAGACGGCTTCATAAAACATGCGTCTATTTTAATAGTTCAAACTCCAAGTATACCTTCATTTACATATTCAGTGATATTGCCACAGAAGCTCAAATCTACAGGTTTTCTTATCTCTTGATAAGATAGAGTACAGCCAATCAGAACCAAGAAAAATGAGTGGACTCCATTGCAAACACTAGTCAATAGTGTCAAGGAGCATTGTGACTCTGTATTTCAGCTTCCCAAGATGCATTTTATTGGAATATTTTAGAAAAAAATCTTCAAATTGGTGAATTTTTGGCGTATAATTTGGAGCCACGTTCCAAAAATCTGTGAATACTGAAGTGAGAGTCGGCAGAGTTTAACAAACCTCGCACGTTTCTGCTTGTCATGGTAAGACGGGGAAAAGCTTTTTCACGCCCACATATTCAAATTGACATACAGAACAGTTTAAATGTGTCTTTTGGTTATTATGGCAATTCAGGGAGCACAAGATGCCGCCATGCTGCAGGGTGAAAAGACAAACAGGTTCCCTTCCAGCTTAACGGCAGCATTTAACCGTTTGTCTCAGAGTTGGACCTACTGTAACCGAAAGATACGCCAAACCAATAACTAACTAAACCAGGTAGTTATTTTGCAGTATTTATACACTCCAACTCTGCTGACAATGCTTCTAAAATGTAAAGTGTGAAACTGATCTACTGACATACAAACTGTAAGAATCCAGCTTATTACAGCAAAGATAAAAAGATTTGAGATGATTATTATCAGGGTGGCGTTGATGAGGAACTTTCCCAGACACAGTTTTGACTTCAACAAGTCTTTCATTTAATTGCTGACTTTTTGTTAGAAATGTCTGATGCTGAAACAGTGACTTTTACCAATAAACCAACTTTATTCTGTTGCCTCTTTAGTATGAATAAAGTGAACTGAGCTGCAGTTACCAGAGTTTTGTGTCTTTGCTCAATGTTACACATACTGACAGCGCTGTTCTCCAGTGAGATGGAGAACAGGCACAAGGGGAGGGGGGCACATATCACATGACATCATATGACCTCCATGTTTTCATGTCTGGGTCAATAAATAGTCCTGAAAAAAAATTGTAAAAAGTAGAGCCACACGTTCGAGTCTTGTCCACAAGAAATCAAATGTAGCTATAAGCAATACCAGAATAAAACCACTGAGAAATCACACTTAAAGTTGCAGCGTGTAACTTCTATAAAAAATATATGTTTTACATATTTGTTCAAACTGTCACTATTCTGTTACAGTGTAGTATGAGACAAATAACTTGTGAAAGAACTGAAATCCTCTGCCTTCTCCCAGTGCGATCTAGAAACAACCAATCAGAGCCAAGAGGAGGGCTTTAATGCTGCCAATCATCCTTTGTGTGGCGCTGCTCGCTACACAAAAAAACTGATAGCAGTATCTTCCTGATTGCAGGAAGTATCAAGAAGTATTTTTTGAAATACTTCTTAATTTTGAAGAAGTATAAAAGTCACTCATTCTTTTATAAAGGGAAGGATCCACTGGATCTGGAGCCTTTCACAGTCCCATCTGTGTTATCATTTTAGAGTATAAAGTAAATGAGTGTAAGCAACCAGGGTTAGTATTCCTAAGCAGCTGGTTAAAATAGACGAGATCAGTAATTAGTTTATTACAGGAACAACTTGTGATGTTTGTTGACATCCTGAACGACGACATGAAGGTAGATAATATCCTGAGATATCTGTAAAACTTATGAAACCTTCTCTGCAGAGGATTTAACATGCATGTTACTTTAAACAGTGAAAATGTCAAAAGAGAGCTAAAAGTCAAAAAAGCTTTTTGAAAACCAGAGTTCAACCAGAGTGTCCTATATATCATTGATCAAATTTAATTAAACAACATTCAGTGATTGAAAAATATATAGTTTCAATTAAAGGGCTTTAATTGAAAAAGGTCATTTGAAAAACTAAACGTTCCATTAGAAATTCAATTACCTCCACACGAAAAAGGAACATAATGTGATTCTTATAACGGACGGTGAAATGGAAGAAGTCGGCCAATTAGCAGGTTTCCCATTTGATTCAGGTAGATTTTATGATCTTTGTTCAGAGTATTAATTACAGAGGGAGCTCTGTGAAAGCCGCGGTCATAATGACGGCCCTGGACTAATTAACGCATCCCTGAGCAGCTTCCAGTTACAACCCCAACCACATGTAGGTCAGAGATCTCAGTCTTTTGTTCCGTCTGACATTTTAGTTGGGAAAGGTTGTGTCTTTCAAACGGATTCGGGAAAACCTTTTTTTGATTGTGGTGAGTAGTTTTTTGATGTTTAACCACAACCAGGTGAATCTCTGCTCCCTCTGGCTGCTTCCGCAGGCGTGGCAGGTATCAGTCAACCCAGCAGACGAGACGGCGTGTTTAATTCAGCCACAGCGCACCGTGGGGAAATGGATACTCAGCACTCTGATGACAGAGCTTTGCTGTTTACGCATTCTGTAGGTATTAATTTGCTGGCAATGTTGCTTTTTTATTTTCCTCAGCATATTTATTAGAGCAATACGTGTGCCGAGGGCAAGAACACAGACATTCAGAGATGCTTTTCCGGAGGATTTCCATCTTGGCCGGCGTGCACCGCTGCTTCTCAGCAGCTCTGATTATTTTCAGGACTTAATGTGATGCAAGCAGAGAGGATGAAGGACTACACATACTCTGCAAGAACAGAGAAATTTGTTCTCTCTCACTCGACATGGAAGAACAGGGAAGAACAAAGTTCCATCTAGCCTTGGCATTTCATACTTCATAGGGACTCGTGCAGAACTCCTGGGAAGTCTTTCTGGGTCTCTCCCAGCGCCGCACACCAGGCTGTTCTCTGACACCTCGAAAGCAAAAAGTTCAGCACAAAATACGTCAAGAGCAAACTGCAACAACTCCACAACCAAGACTGGCAGTCAGTTTGTTCCTGCACCAACATTTAGTTCAGTTCACATGTTTACAAGGAAGTACTGAGATGTTCTCTGATGTAGAAAAGTTGTAAATTTGGGGGGGAAAAAGAACATTAGAACTTTCCCTGATCAAAAGTATAACTTTACATTAATAAGCTAGGATATATTCTGGTATTACAGAAATGTGTTAGGAAAAAAAAAAGAGACTAAAATTTATCAGACAATTCTCTAAAATTTATTAAATAAAGTTGAAATTAGAGATTAGATATAGTGTCTGGTTTTTAGTCATGTTTACTTACTTCCTTCTCTTGTAAATTATTAATTATCATTTAATGTGTTAATTTTTCCATTGTTTGCAGGAGCAGTTTTATGTAAAATCAACTTTTTGAGATTCACTTCATGTTATTATGTAATTCTCTCATCAAAATCATACCTGGAGTGTTGCTTTGATTCTGTAATGCATGTTTGAGAAATCCTTTTAATCTCCATGGCAACTGCAGCTGCTCAAAACCTAGCTCCGCCTTCGATGCGCAGCTCCTCCTTGGTACTCCAGTTTCCAAGCTTCTGAGCTTCCACCTCACAGGACTCCCCACTCAGCTCCTTCAGACTAGCCAGCAGCAATTAGCAAACACATGTTGGAGCTATTCATCTGCTGAGCTCGTTGTAGGAGCTACTTCTCAATACGACGCTGGTAAAAATGCTGCTAAAAGCTTAATTGAGGAGCCATGTTCGGTTGGGTATAACTTCTACTCTACTTTCTTGGCTAGCGCACCCTGAACGCAAGTGCAACTATAAAGGTTTAGCTGTAGTTGCGTTGAGCGTGATTTTAATGTAAGTCATCCTGACTTACATTAAAGTCAGCTACAGTATGTACAGTACAGCCTGTGATAATGTCAGACAAAGTGACAAAAGTTAATATGTATTTTCATAGGGTGCATGCAAACATTTGTTTTCTAACTATTTTCTTGTCAGTACAACAAAGACAAAAAGTACTGAAATGCTCATGTAACTGGGTCTATATGAATAGTTATATATTTATAACTAAAATGTTTTCTTTAATGTATTTGTCTGTTTGCACCTGACTGTTCTTGTGTTCCTCTGTGTCTGGGGGGTATGGTCCTCCAGCTCCGCCTTACTTTCTTCTTCTCTTGTTCAGGGTCCTCCAGGACTGTTATAAATGTTAAATTGTTCATTTCCTCTTCCCTTTTGTTATTCGTTCCACTGGGGAGAGGCAAGTTTTGTGGGCCATTGAAACCCTCTCATTCATATTGTTCAAATGTTTATTTTTACATCTGTGTTGATTATAGGCGTTTGGATATTTTCATTTGAGTTATTACGCCTTTATAACATTTGATGCATGCTGACATTATTATTTTGTATAGATCGGGCTGGAGAACTGGAGCACATGTTATGTGCTAATGCTAATATCTCCCGATTGACAGATTAATAAACGGAGACCGCCTCCAAACCCAGACTTGGTGCTTTGTGGTTTGTCCGACCACCACACACACACAACGCAGAAGTCCACCGGTCACACTTGGTGCCGTTCGACCCGAGACATCTCCGATCGAGTCTGCAGTCAGCGCTCCCCAGTCCTGTTTAGCCGTGACGATCTCCGGTTGTCTTCTGGTCCTGAGCTGCGCTGCAAGAGCCGCTTTGCCCTGAGTTCTGTCTGTCAGGTCTAATATCACTACCTTTTGTTGCGCTGGGCGCTCAACAACAACAGAACAAAGATTTTCCATTAAAAGTTTGTTGCATTTTTTTTTTTTGTTTGTTTGTTTGTTTTTTTTCTTTCTGCACCTGCCCTGGGTGTGTGAACTTTCTATATTTTTCCTCTTTCTTTCTTTTTTTTAATCATTATTGTTATTATTATTTTTATTTTATTTGTATGCTTTGTTGCAGTTCTGAAATGTTTCATGCAAATCTGCCTGAACTTGAATATGTAGGCAGGGGCGTCAGTTTTGACCCTGCAAAAAATCCCCATAATGCTTCACTGTGTTTTGGGAGGGGTAGGCCTGTGGCACCTGGTCACAACGAAAGCAGAGTTGACCAATCTGCGATAAATCCACAGTTTGTGCCCATTGCAAACTCCACACCAGTCCCTCTTGTTAAGTCACAGCCTGCGCATTTTTCACATGAGGCACTCAGTGGTTTAATATCTGACCTGGCAAAACAAATTGGAGACAATATTACGGCCAACATGTGCACAGTACAACAGGCCAGCCACTCCCGGGAGTTCCCCGCTAATAATACGTCTCCTAATCTGCTGGAGCCCCCTCATGTTAAGGTTGTGGTGCAGTCTGAAGCCAAAGCCCCTCCATTCTTCAGAGGTGACAATAGTGACACGTTTTCCATCCAACAATGGGAAGATCTGATGAGATGTTACCTGTCTAGGGCTAACTGTGGGACATCTGAAGAACAATATGGGCTACTAATGTCAAGATTAACAGGCAAAGCCCATGAAGCAGGCTGGTGAAGGTCTCTCTACGGTGCCGCCCTGAACTTTGTGGTGGTGGGTTGATTAATGCCCTTTTTGATGTCTTAAAGCACCACTTCAGTGAACTCGCATGTTCCAACCTGCCTATGAGAGATTTTTATGGTACTGTTCCAAAGGCTGGGGAAGATGGTATGGACTACTGGATCCGCCTTAATAAGTCCATTGATGCTGTGGATGAGTGCCTCCACAGGCGTGGTAAATGCGTGGAGGACCCTCATACAGAGGTTGTGATGATGTTTATCAGTCACTGCCCTGACCCCACCCTTTCCTTGTCATTTCAAATGAAACCACCAGAACAGTGGACAGCAGCTGAGGTCCAGCGATGCTTGGATGGTCGGGTGAGGAAAGTCGAGAGCATAGTGGCAAATACACAGGCTGTTGTCAGTGCCGATACATCGCACGACTCCATGGCAATCCTGCAGCCCACTGAGGCATGCAGTGTTGCCACTATTGAACCTGTTTCTCAACAGATGGTGACCATGTTTGACAGGGTCCTCTCTCTGTGTAATGTGTCACTGGCTACTGGTCGCCAGAGAGCTAGCCGATCTCAAGCTCCCCAGCGAACACAGCCCCATGCCTGTCGAGTTTGTGGATCCAGCGAACACTCCACACATTCACACTGCAGATTATTCAGGTTATGTCTTAACTGTTTTGAGCCAGGACATGTGACTGCAGGCAGGCGGTGGGACAGAGATCCTCAAATGCTGCTTTACATGTTGATTTAAACTGACCAGCCTATGTGATGAGCGGGGCAACATGGGCATTGTACACAACACCCTCACTGATTCTTTTGATCCACACTCAGAGTATGTTGACTGCTCTGAAAGCTTTCCCGAAGAGAAAACGATAATATTGGTTGGGTCACAAAAAGTTGAGGAAGCTAGTGAGTTGTTTTATGCTCTTGTGTTGATTGGTGGCCAGACGTCACTGAGAGGGATGCTGGACTCGGGCAGCATGTTATGTACACTAAGTGAAATGGGAGAGGCTAGGCTGAGAGAGGCGGGTGTTGTCCTGTCTCCGCAACCTATCCCTGAAAGAGTTGTCCTTGTCGGTTGTGGTGGACTTATCACACGACCTAAATGCATTTATGAGCTGAGCATAGAGCTCTACGGTCTTAACTGTCTAGTGTCGATGTTCCTTGTTCCTGGACAGAGGGATGAGTTGATCATTGGCACAAATGTGCTTCGACCAGTGATCCAAAGAATGAAGTCTGATGGAAAATACTGGGAGATGGTGTCCTCTCATACGACTGACCCTGATTGTGAACAATTCCTCCAGTTGCTGAGTTGCACCTCCAGGTGGCAGAACTCGAAGGTACCTGACAAGGTAGGTACCGTGAAATTGCAGCAGGCTGTTACGCTGCTGCCTCGAAAGGAATACATTGTTTGGGGAAGGCTTCCTCCCTCTGCTCCTGTCTCACCTGGGAGCACTGTCATTGTGGAACCAACTTCAGCTTGCTCCACACCAAAGAACATCTTGGTTGGTCGGGTCATTACACCAATGTGGGGTGATCGTTGGGTTCCCATGAAGGTTCTAATCCCACTGATAAACCTCTTCTATTGCGCCGCAATAGTAAGTTAGCTGATGTATTCCCGTGTGTGGCTGTTGAGGACTTTCCTGTCACTCCGGCCTCTTGAGTAGTGCAGACTAGCCAGACTACTTCCTCACTCTCTAGGATGTGAATCATCAGATCCTATGCAGATGCTGAAGAACTGTGGCCTTGGTGATGTGGACTTGGAGGGTTGTGAAGTATGTGATGAGTGGAGGAGGAAGCTGGCTGATCTGTTTTTGAGCTTTCAGGATGTGTTCTCCAAGGACCATTTGGACTGTGGGGAAGCAAAAGGGTTTGTCCATTGGATCCATCTATCTGACGCTCGCCCCGTCAGGTTGCCTTTCCGTAGAGTGCCCCCAGCACATTATCAAGTGTTGAGGGAAGTGCTATCAGAGATGGAGATGAAGGGCATAATCAGTAAGTCGATCAGTGAGCATGCTTCACCCTTGGTGTTGGTGTGGAAGAAGAATGGCGAATTGAGAATATGTACTGATTTCCGTTGGCTTAATGCTAGAACAGTTAAAGATGCTCATCCACTGCCCCACCAAGCTGACTGTCTTGCCGCACTGGGTGGGAATGCCTTCTTCAGCACCATGGATCTGACCTCTGGGTTTTACAACGTGTCTCTGCAATGAGTCCGACAGACCTTTACTACACCACTTGGCCTGTATGAGTATAACCGTCTCCCCCAAGGTCTCTGTAACAGTCCTGCATCATTCATGCGCATGATGCTTAGTATCTTTGGTGACTTAAACTTCTCCAGTCTCCTTTGCTACTTGGATGACCTGTTGGTGTTCGCGCCTTCTGAAGAGGAGTCGTTGAACCATTTGAGCGTTGTATTCTCCCGGCTCCGGTCCAGCAACTTGAAACTCTCTCAGAAAAAGTGTCACTTCCTAAGACGGTCTGTGGCATTTCTTGGACATGTAGTGAGTGCCTCTGGTGTTTCTGTTGATGAGGAGAAGGTGAAAGTAATATCTGACTTCACAAAGGCAGATCTAATGGAGGCTGATGGTCAAACTCCATCTCAACAGAAGGTTAGATTGTTCCTTGGCATGGTAATATTTTACCAACTTTACCATATACGCAACTTACCAACTGCTTTATTTAATTATATCAAAGAAAACCTCATATTAGTAAAATTTTCATAATCTTTATCATTATGAAATAATTCAATAGAACTTGTAATGCTATTTCATTGTTCTCTTACTCCTTCATTATTTAGATTCTCTGCACTATGTATCTTTGCAAATACTTCAGCTAATAGCTGAGCTGTAGTTTTATTATCTATTATAATATTTCCATTATCTTTTATTATTGGGAAAAAAATAATCTTTTGGAATTCCCACACAATGATTCACAATATTTTCTCCAATAATCCCTTTTAGCATTTCTTATAATTTTCCTAACTTTTACCGGTTTCCTTTTATAATTTGTTAGGTTCTGGAAGCAAATAATTTTCTTAAGTGTTTTAAAAGCTTTATGCCGCTGTTTCATTGCTGTTAAACATTCTGGTGTCCACAAAGGAACTATTTCTTTTTTAAAACTAATACTTCTTGGAATGAAACTTTTGCCTGTGTGGTGGGATGGTGTTCCACCCTCCTCACTCTATGCACCAGGTGCAACAAGAAGCGCACTGGTGGGCGGGGCAGATGCCTTTATAGCTAGGCAGGCCGCTGCAAGGTGCGTGTGTCTTTGTTTCCCCTGCTACATGCTGGCTGGCTGAGTGGCCTGTGCGTTTGATCGGCTTACTGAAAATCTGTTTTGCTGGTGTGGCATTGGCGGTTGCAGCTGGAGATTGTTGTGGCGTGTGGTTTCCACCTAGTCCTCGCTTGTTGGTCCGCTTCCCAGAGCACAAGATTGTTGTGGGCATTGCAGCACTTTAGACGCTCTGCTGTCTTCTTATGTCAGTGTTGGTTTGAGCAGTTCTGAATGGAACCTGTTGCTGCGTGGATAGGAGGGGCATGTCTCCTTTGGTCCAATTGAAAGGCCTCTGAAATCGGACTTCGACAATTATTCCACTGTTTGAAGTGTTTGTTTGCTTATAGTCTGCGCTTGTCTATTATTGAAATTACTAATTTGTTTTGATTATTAATTTGCTTTCTTTTGCATGGCATGTTTTGTTTGTTCATTTATTTTTTGGAATGATTTAAATTGTCCTCATTTCACAAGATCCCTTTCCCTTCCAGGGACCAAGTAGTATGCCTGAAAACGTGTTTTAAAAGAGAAGTGTTTTAAAGAAATTGTTTAATAAAATATTGTATACTAATCAGTGTTCTGGTGCGTCCTGTTAAAAGAAACCCTGCCCCTCGGCCGGGTCACACCTGTACAAATAATACATTTACTAATTTCTAAATTTAACTCATTTATCGATTTACTTGTATCCATTTTTTCATATTATACTTCCCACAATAAAAGGCCAGTCTGAAATGTGCATTTTTGTTTTTGCTTTATTGGGGGTCTGGGGACTCAGAACCAGTCAGTAGCTGGTGTGACCACC